>CP097511.1:50933809-51025808 GCA_023547065.1 Musa troglodytarum
TATATCTTATTAACCTGAAAGAAAGATGTCTGTGAAGGGTCCAATCCAGTGTTGCCAGCAGGGACAACAACATCGATAGGCGCAACACGGGCAGGAGATCCAACCTGAATATAAAGGAAAAGAGGATAATTGAAGAAAACTTCCAAGTTTTACCAACAGAAGATTTTCAACCATGAACCAGTCCATCGAACAAGATGAGCAGTAGATCAGTGCCAAAGATACCAGCAGAAGGAACAAAGGACAGTACTATCCTGTATAGACCTTAAAAATGATATCTCCAAGTAATCAGATAAACAGAAGGTCCAGATCTTATAGAAAATCCTACCAATTACTTTTGCATGGACTATTTACATTTTAAAACCTTTTTTTTTTTTTTTTTTGTTTCAGGAGTAAGGCAATCCCAAATTTGTTTCAAGAATTTGATTGTCATATCATCAGTAACAATCTAACATTCAACCTAACTAATGTAGATGGGTTAGAAAATTGTAAAACTAATGTAGATGCAAAATGGCAGGATCCATCAATTTCTTCTGGAGATTTACACATTATCTTGCTCCTTAATGCAAAGTTTCTACCACTAAATAAAGATTCCATGGATCATTTACCTAGTATGATCTGCAAGATTCCACAAGAAAAACTTTGATAACCATATTTGGCCATCATATTCTTTTGGGACATTTTAAACCATTCCAACACAGACATTGTTCACCTTATTATGGCTTCTTAAGAAATGCAACGTCACAAAGAACTTTTTGCATCAAAGATACTTCATAGTCAACATAACTCATCCCAAATTTATGAAACATTGGTGCATGTTGAATTAGAATGAACATCCGGATGAAAACACTGTAAAGGCTTGAACACTGGCATGATTCCAGCATTTTATATTTGATCTCGTTTGCATTCCACAAATTCTAACATATATAACTTGAAACGAACCAAAGATACTTACGATGATGAAGTTGTCAAATTCGACAGGATCTTAAGCAAGCAAAAGGCTAAAAGAGCATGATAATAAAATCTCACTTGATCATATAAAACAGGCTAACTTTTTTCGGTACAAAGAAACCATTTTTGACCTCGAAACCAATCCACTAGCAGGACAGGAAAGCATACCTTGTGCTTGGCAACCTCCTCAATAACTTCCTTGCGATCTCCCTTCGTAAATATCAGTCCCACATTTCCCTGAATCGGACGAATAATACAACCACAGATAGAACGTCATGAATGAGTGAGAGAAAGAGATATCGGGCACAAAGTCATGGCTTTTCCGGTAGAAGAGGGGGAAACGCACCACGAGGAGGGGGAGGAGGTTGAGGTGGTTCTTGTTGCCGGTCTTTTCAGCGTGGATCTTGACGCAGCGGCGTATGCGAGTGTTCTTGCCCATGAGGACGATGGAGTCGCCGCGGAGGCCCTTGCGGATGTTCTGGAGCTGGTTGGAGCCGACGTTGTCGGCGGCCGCGATGAGCACCTTGCTGTACTCATCCAGCAGCGCACAGCTTCTTGTCGTACACCACCTTCTTCTCCGCCTTCGACAGCTTCACCGTCATCTTGCCTTGCTTTCTTCTATACGACCGGATCCGCAAAATAAGAAGATAACAGCACCGTAAATGCGCGACGTGATACGGATCCTGTACACGACGCCCGATGATGTCATAGCCCCTCCCGCACTCCACTATTGCTCGGGTTGACTCCCAGACGTCATTTCTCTCATTCCTCATCCCAGATCCGTGTGAGGGCCAACCACGACATCACCGCGAGTCGTGCGCCCGTACACCACCCTCGTGACGCAAACTAAACGCGCCAACCGCCCACCATATTTAAGCCACGGAAGAGTAAGGGAAAAGGGGGGGTTTTTTCTATCCCCATGACTGGTTAATGGGTTCGTAGACTAGAGCCCTGGGATCCTGATCTTCCAAGGGAAGCTGACTTGAGCGTCGGAGGGGTCGGGCGGAGTATCCTCCGACCCGCCTTTGTGCAGGGACAGGTCTAGGCGTCGTCGGTTCCCGACGGAACCTCTTCCTCCCATCTCTCCCCGACCGGGACCCCGTCAGAGCAAGGAGACCTCGGCCGACCTGAACCCTACCGCGACGACCCCGTCGGAGCACGGAATCACGACCACTCACCCCTGGGTCATGATAAAAAGTTATTTGCATTAATAGATTGGCGCTAGAAGGAGGGCCTGCCGAGAGATCACCCGCTAAACTCCGACGAGTACCCGATGGAGGGACCGTATCCCGGGGAAGCTCCGGTGGAAGCCCCTCTCCCCCCCGGAACATGGAGGGAAGACCCTGCTTCGACTGCGGAACGCTATCGGCGTTTGTTTAACGATCCTGGGCTCCCGCCGCCTGAAGGCGCTCCTCCCTCCTCTTCCCCCGTCACCGCGGAAGCCTTTCGAGATCTTGCCCAACAGGTCCAGGTGTTAGCAGACACGGTGCAAGTCATCGTTCCCCACCTTCCTCGGACGTCGGGAGCGCCGGACAACCAGGGACACGGGCCTCCACTACGGGCCCACGATGCACCCCCCACGCCACCGTCCTCACCTACGTCCCATCCGGGACCCGACGGAGGTCGGATCCTCGAAAACCCGGGTGTCCCTCCCGAACCCGAAGCGATATCCTCGGGTTCGACGGACTTGCTCCGAGCCCAGCTCCGTTCCATGTCCCAGCGCCTGGACGAGGTCCAAAGGGATGTCCGGAAGTCAAAGGAGGAGCAGAGAGAGGAGCCTCACTGGGAGTCCCCGTTCACCAGTGACATACGGGATTATCCGGTGCCCCCGAACTTCCGCCTCCCCTCCATCGATCTTTATGATGGAGCCAGCGACCCGGCAGATCATGTCGCCGCATTTCGAGCTCAGATGGCCCTTTACGGGACCTCCGACGCCTTGATGTGCCGAGCGTTCCCCACCACGTTGAAAGGGCCCGCCCGTGCCTGGTACAACACTTTGAGGAGCGGGACAATTATGTCTTTCGAACAGGTCACCAAGGATTTCGAGCTACACTTCCTGGCGTTCGCGCGTCCAAAGCCATCCATCGCGCTCCTCCTGGGATTGAAGCAAAAGGAGGACGAACCTCTCTCCCACTTCGTACGTCGGTTCACCACGGAGATACGGGGGTTGTCTGACGCACATCCTTCACTGTTGATGCAGGCGTTCATGATAGGGTTGCGACCCTCGAGGTTTTGCTGGTCGTTGGTGGAGCGACCCCCCGCCTCAATCGCGGAGATATTTCAGCGGGCGAATCAATATGTGGCGGCCGAGGCCTGGATGTCGGGAAGAAGAGAAGAACGACAGAAGGATCACTCAGAGCCTGCCCGAACGGGAACGGCATCCAGACGACAGTCCGCGCAGCCGAGGCGCAAGGCGGAGCGCCCCGACCACACCATGTCAGGGCTCCCACCTCCCCCCTTAAACACATCCCGGACGCAAATATTCCTCCAGATAAAAGAGACGGGGATGCTCAAGCCTCCCCGTCCAATGACGAGCCGGCGAGAGTTGACTGATCGCACCCGCTATTGCCGCTTCCACCGGCAGAATGGGCACGACACGGAGCAATGCTATGAACTGAAGCGGCAGATTGAGGAACTGATACGGAGAGGTCACTTAGACCGCTACATCCAACGGCCGCGGGAACCCTCCCTGCGCCCCGAGGGTCCGGTCGAGCAACAGATCGACGTGATCATTGGGGGACCAGCCTCCGGAGGAAACAGCACCGCAGCACGGAAAGCATACGCCCGCGCTATCGCGACCGGGGAGCAGGAACCCATCCCCGAGCCAGAAATAACGTTCCCAACGGAGGACTCCGGGCGAGCCGGAGCACGATGATGCGCTGGTAGTATCAGCCCGAATTGCCAACGCACAAGTTAGAAGGATCATGGTGGACACGGGCAGCTCAGCCGACATTCTGTATTTCGACGCTTTCCTAAAGCTGGGACTACCAAAGGACGCCTTGAAGCCCCTACGTTCAGCGCTCACCGGGTTCACCGGCGACTCAATCTCGCCACGAGGTGCGGTCACCCTGCCTCTAACGCTCGGGGACTCACCGAAAACGAAAATAGTGTTGGTGACCTTTCTGGTGGTCGATCTGCCCACGGCGTACAATGCCATCCTGGGACGACCCACCCTCAACAAGATAAGAGCGGTCATCTCCACATATCATCGGACCTTGAAGTTCCCGACCAGCGCTGGGGTCGGGGAGGTCCGGGGAGATCCTCACGAATCCAGGCGATGCTACCTGACGGCGATCTCCCTAGGCAAGAGAAGGAAACTGGAGTAGCCCCTCGAAGACCCCCGTGAAGCTCAGCGTCCGGCACAGCGTCCCGAGCCGATGAAGCCGACGATCGACGTCCCTCTCCAGGATAATCATCCTGACCGAACGGTCGGGATCGGCTCAGAACTCAGCGGGCGTGAGCAGGGCTCACCATCGCCTCCTCCAGAAAATGCCGACGTCTTCGCCTGGACAACGGCCGACCTCCCGGGGATCGACCCGGAGATTTCCCAGCACCATTTGTGCATTTCCCCGACTGCACGACCGATAAAACAGAGACCTCGAGCTCAAGCTCCCGAGCGGCAACAAGCCGTACAAATGGAGGTGGAGCGACTCTTGGCGTCCGGCTTCATTGAGGAAGTCAGGTACCCCCAATGGCTGTCCAATGTAGTCCTCGTGAAAAAGCCAAATGGAAGCTGGAGGATGTGTGTTGACTATACCGATCTAAACCGTGCTTGCCCGAAGGATTGCTACCCCTTGCCTCAGATCGACCAATTGGTCGACTCAACCGCGGGGCATGCCCGCTTTTCATTTATGGATGCCTTCTCGAGCTACAACCAGATCCGGATGGCACCCGAGGACCGGGAGCACACGGCCTTCCATACCCCCCAAGGAGCTTATTATTTCAAGGTTATGCCGTTCGGGTTGAAGAATGCTGGAGCCACCTATCAGAGGACGGTAAGCAGGATGTTCGCCCAGCAGATAGGGCGAAACATGGAAGTCTACGTCGACGACATGATCGTGAAAAGTCGAACGGGAGCCGCCCACCTCACCGATCTGAGGGAGACTTTCGCCACACTGAGGGAATTCGGGATGCGCCTCAATCCGGCAAAATGCGTGTTCGGCGTAACTTCGGGCAGATTCCTCGGATTTATCATACATGAGAGGGGAATCGATGCTAACCCGGAGAAGGTCCAGGCGATCATCAACATGCAAGCCCCCCGAACAGTCAAGGAGCTTCAGTGCCTCAACGGAAGGCTTGCGGCCCTAGCTCGGTTCTTGTCCCGATCGGGAGACAAGTGTCTTCCCTTCTTCCAGGTCTTGAAGGATCCGAAGAACTTTCGGTGGACGGCGGAATGCGAGGAAGCCTTCGCGCGTCTAAAGCAACACTTGTCCACCCTTCCTCGCCTCACCTCCGTCTCCACTCCGGAGAAGCTCTACCTCTACCTGGCGGCGTCCCAACACGCAGTAAGCTCTGTTCTGGTCAAGGAGGCCCCCAGAAACAAAGACCTGCCACTACGCGCCACATCCTACGAGGACCGGAGCAGCGCTACCCCCCATTGAGAAGTTGGCATTAGCGCTCGTTCTTGCGGCCCGGAAGCTACGCCCTTATTTCCAGGCCCATACAATCGAGGTAAGGACCGACCAACCGCTGTGTCAAGTTCTTTCTAAGTTCAACATAGTATGGTGCCTCCTCAAATGGTCAGTGGAGCTGTCCGAATTTGATCTCCAATACAAACCAAGAATGGCCATCAAAGCACAAGCCCTAGCCGATTTCATCTCGGAATTGACGCAACCGGAGACAGAGAGCACTGAGCGAGTTCACAAGGACTGGGTCCTGTGGGTTGACGGGTCGTCCGGCTCAAAGGGAGCCAGAGTCGGACTCATATTGGAAGCCCCCGATGGACGCTCGTTCGAGCGTTCTCTCCGTTTCGGCTTCGAGGCCACTAACAATGAGGCGGAGTACGAAGCGCTCTTAGCCGGCCTTCGGCTGGCGGCCGAGATGCAGCTGGGAGCTGTCCACGTCCTCACCGATTCACAACTGGTCGCCGAGCAACTAAGCGGAGAATACCGGGCCCGGGATCCAACCATGTCAAAATACCTGATGGAGGTAAGAGCCCAGGCCGCTAGCTTTTCCCGCTTTACGCTATCTAGAATCCCCAGGTGCCAGAACGAGCGGGCGGACTGGCTCGCGAAGTTGGCCTCGGGTTCCGACCTCTGGAAGCATCCCGGGGTCGAGGAGCTCGCGCACCGATCGGTGGCTACCACGAGGGTAGGCGAGCCCGGAGTCCCAGTCCCCCCGATCACGTGGACGCAGGAGATGCGAAGGTACAAGCGCGATGGCATCCTTCCACCAGATGACGCTACGGCGCGGCGGCTCCGCCGAACCCAAGCATGGTACTGTGAAATCGGCGATCGGTTTTACAGAAGGTCATTCTCTCGCCCCCTGTTACGATGTTTGGATCCCGACGAGACAGAGGTGGTCCTCGTCGAGGTCCATGGCGGGATCTGTGGGGAGTATATGGGCGGCCGTGCCTTGGCATTCAAGATATTGCGTCAAGGCTATTACTGGCCCACACTGCACCGGGACGCCAAGGCCTACGTGCGGCGATGCGACGCATGCCAGCGCCATGCCCGGGCCCCCCAGCACCCCGCGGTCCCACTCACCTCTTTGGATTGCGCATGGCCTTTCGCACAATGGGGGATGGACCTCCTTGGCCCGTTCCCCCCGGCGTCCGGGCAGCGAAGATATATTATCGTGGGAGTCGACTATTTCACCAAATGGGTGGAAGCCGAGCCGCTGGCGACTATCACGGCCCGACAAGTCGAGCAGTTTGTTTGGAGAAATATCGTGACCCGATTCGGCCTCCCCAAAACTATCGTCACCGACAATGGCACCCAGTTTGCTAGCACTCGGTTCAGGGAATTCTGCGTGACTTATCGGATACAGTTAAGGTTTAGCTCAGTGGCCCACCCTCAGACCAACGGGCTCGCCGAGGTAACCAACCGATCCATCCTCGACGGGCTTAAGAAAAGAACTCTGAGTGCCCGATCAAGTTGGGTCGACGAGCTGCCGAACATCCTATGGTCTTTGCGAACTACCCCAAAAACGGCTTCGGGCGAATCACCGCATACCTAGCCTTAACAGGCGGTTCACAAGTGGTTTTATCGACTCCTCGGGTAGAAGCCTTTGATGAGCCAACATCGGCCTAGGGAGTTCGAGCCGGGCTAGACCTGCTCGAGGAACGCAGAGCCGACGCTCACCTAAAAATTTTGGCCTACAACCGAAGTGTCGCCAGAAACTACAACAAAAGAGTCCACCCTCGACCTCTCGGGTTGGGAGATTTGGTACTACGCAAGGCTGAGGTAAGTGACCCCGTCCGTGCAAGGGGCAAACTTGCACCTAAGTGGGAGGGTCCTTACCGCATCAGCAAAGTCGTCCGACCGGGCACGTTCCGACTCACCACAATGTCGGGACAATAGGTGCTGAGGACCTGGAATATCCTGAACCTCAAGAAATATTTTGTCTGAAGGTTTTTTACGACAAAGCCCAAGCAGAAAGACGAACATTGCATTTACTGAAATAGTGTTACTAGAAATGGATTATCAAAACTTCAAGGTACAGAATGATTCCCTAAGAAAGGGAAAAATGTACATAGTCAAAAAGGAAAAGCCCCCACAAAAGTAAGATATCCCTCAAGAATCAGCCCCCTTTAGACTGTCATCAAAGGGAACCTCCTTGGGCATACTTGCCCCCAGATCCTTGGGACGGGAAGTGAAGGGATCTTCCTCGACCTCAGAACCCGGAGGGCATGCCGGAAATCGAGCCAAAGCCACTTTGTATCCGTACTCGTAGGATACTCGGCCCGTCCGGTCCAATCCGAGGAGGAATCCCTCCGACTTCTTGTAGCGCTCTATCGCCTCCCGTTCCCTCTCCGGTCGGAGGCGTTCTTCCGCCGCAAGCGCTTCCTGGGCCGCTTTTGCCTCCTCCTCTTTGGAGGCCAGCTTCGCAGCCAGGTCAGAGGCCTCCGTCTTCCGGAAATGGTTCTCCAGCTTCTCCGTCCGCAGTAGCTTCTGCAGGCTGGCCTGAGATACGGACGCGGCTTCGAGCTCGGCGGTTAGACGGGCCACATCCGCATCCAGGTCGGCCACCCGCTTCTCGGCAGCGGCGACCGCCTCGGGGCCAGACCCGGCTCGAACCTCATCCAATTGCCGGCGCAGATCGAGATTGCGCTCACAAAGGCCGCCTATGACCCGACCGGCATCATGTGCCCGGTCGATCAAGGCAGTAGTGTAGTGGAGATTCTGCATAGGAGGGACACGGTAAATAACGACAAAGGGAGAAATTTAGAAAAAGACATCCGAGACGATGCTTACCCACAGCGCCGATTTCGCTGACTTGGCAATGAGGGCCTCCGAGGGGAGCGTGTACAAATCCCGAGCTATATCGGGATGAAGCACCCCCCGGAGGTAGGTGGCCGAGGGATTCCCGCCAGTCCACACTTTGTCTCCTCGGGACAAACCTCCCCACCGGGCGACCAGAGGGTCGCTCACCCCCCCGGGAGGGATCTCGCCCATTACCCGAGAAAAGAAGGGCTCATCCCTGCCCGGTGGAACCCGGCACAAGTCCTTCATGGCCGGAGGGTGAAGGCCCTTCCCTGGCCGCCTGGGCCCAAGACCTCGAGCGGGCAGCGCTTCCGGGCGCGCTGGTCGGTCCGCCTCGCAGGATGAGTCGCCGCGCCGGGATCCCGAACATCCTTCACCTTGATCTTTTCTTCTGGCCGCCTCCTCGACCTCCAGCGGGGAATCTCCCCCCGCTCGCTTAGGGACCACCGGTGCGCGCGGGGACGAGCCTGCCGAAGTTCCCACGCCATGGAACGATCGTAGGTTCACCATTTCTGTAGGAGATAAAGGACCAGTTAGGACAAGGAAGCAACCATGAACCCAAAGCGAGGAACAACAATGACCTACCCCGAGAGCGCGGGCTAAGTCCCGCCTCCACGAGCCATCGTTCCGACATGTTGCGGATGGCTTGAGAGGAGGGAAGGATTGCCCTCAGCCTCTCCAGATGGGCACGCTCTTCGGCGTTCAGTTTGGGGGCCGTGTTGTCGATGGACCTTGAAGACCATCGAACCCCGAAACCCCAGTCCTTTTCGCATCGGACATAGAAGAAGCGTCTCTTCCATCCCTTGTTATTAGTAGGGGCGCCGCTAACGCGGAATCCTGCCCGGGCAGCAAGAAAATATCCCCCCGACCCCTTAAAGAGGCGAAAACACGAGAGGAAAAGGTTTCGGGTCGGGGTGATATCGGCGTAATGGCATTCCCCCAGGAAGGCCACCAAATATCGCCAAGAGTTGGGTGTTATTTGTGACGGCGAGATTCGCCACAGAGACAGACAGGAAATAATGATGGGGTGTAGGGGGAGACGCAGACCGGTCTCCAGGGCGTCGATGGTCAAGGCGAAGCCCTTAGGGACAGGATCGAAGGCCTGCTGCTCCACTTCGGGGGCCGCGAGGATAAAATCCTCCGGGATGCTATAGCGCCTCCGGAGGATCCCTACGGAGGAATCATCAAGGGTGGAATCTTGATCGTGCGGCCACATTAGGGCCTCCAGCGCACGCGCCGCTTCCCCATCGGAGGAACGGTTGGAAGGTGGAGAAGGGGGAAGGTCAGCAGCACGAGTGGTAACGGAAGGGGAGGAAGAGGAAGAAGTAGGGGAGGAAGAGGTAGAAGAAGAAGTCATTCTGCACTGACCTACAGCGAATAGGGTCGATTGAAGGGTGCGAGGGACACCGAAGCCAAGGAAGAAGGAGATGGCAGGACTCGAGACAGAAAAACTCCACTGATAAAAAGTTGCAAAGTGTCGCGATGCGCGCTATTTAAAGAGAGAAAGGCTTCGCCCTTTCGTCTCCCGAAGTGGGCAACAGCATGTCACCGCGTGTACCACCTAGCCACATCACATCGGGCAGTCCAAACGACGACGCGATATTAATGGAGACGTGACGTGTCGATCATCCAAGCAGGTAACTTGGGTGGCACGCCAAACGCCCCCTTAATTCCCGTAACTGCACTTGTGCGAACGGCGAAACGCCAAGGGCCGCGGACTCGACCATCGGCTTTTTCGGTCTCGAGCGCGCGACCAATTTCTCATCCCGAACTGAGGTTCAGCTTCTCGTCTTGACGCGCTTCTCGCCTCATCTCGAACGACGATTTGGTTCTCTTGGTCTGAGCGCTGCCACTATCGGCCTGGGTTCTTGAGCGCGGCTCGATTCTCATCCCGAACAACGGCCGTTTTCTTGGTTCTAGAGCGTGGTCGACCATCGGCTTCTTCGGTCTTGAGCGGCGGCTTCGACCCTTATCTCAATCGGCTGTCTTGGCTTCTTCGAGCGCAAATAGCTTCGACCATCTGCCTTCGGTTCGTCGAAGGCGGTTCGACCTCATCCCGAATGGCGGTTCGGTTTCTTGGTCTTGAGCGCGGCCGACCACTGCCTTTCTAGGTCTTGAGCGCTGGCTCGACTTCATCCCGAACGATTTGCTCGGCTTCTCTTGGTCTTCGGCGGCGGCTTCACCATCGGCCTGGGTCTCGAGCGCGCCGACCCTCTTATCCCGAATGGTGGTTGGTTCTCTTGGTCTTGAGCTGGCTTCGACCATCGGTTTCGGTCTTGAGCGCGGCCACGACTTCTCATCCCAACGACGGTTCGTTCTCTTCGGTCTTGAGCGTATCGACCATCCTGGCCTTCGGTCTTAAGCGACGGCCGACCTCTCATCCCAAACGACGCTCGGGTTCTCTTAGTCTTGAAGCGGCGCTCGACTATCGGCCTTCCGGTCTTGAGCTACGGCTCACCCCTCATCCCAATGGTGGTTCGGGCTTTCTTGGTCTTGAGCTACGGCCACCATCGGCTTGGTTCGAGCGCGGCCATTTCATCCCAACGGCGGTTCGTTCTTCTTCGTCTTGAGCGCGATCGACCATCGGCTTTCGGTCTTGAGTCGCGGCCGACCCCTCATCCCAAACGGCGATTCGGCTTCTTCGTCTTGAAGCACGGGCTGCGACTCATCCTTAACGATTACCGCTTCTTTGGTCTCTGAGCACGGCCAATTACGCTTTTTGGTCTGAAGCGCGGCCGACTTCTCATCCCGAACGGGCGTTCGGCTTCTCTTGGTCTTGAGCTACGCCACCATTTCAGATCATGGCAAGACAGATCCTCCGTCACGGCCTCGCCACCCACCCAAGTCCGATCGAAGCTTCACAAAATATTACCCTCACTCGGAGTTAGTCCCGCATGAGGGGCTTTCTTCGAGGGGGTAGTGTTAAGCGGTATTAAATGCGACGTGATATCGGATCCGCGTACCACGCCGATGATGTCATAGCCCTCCCGCGCTTCCACTATTGCCCAAGTTGACCTCCCGTGACGTAATTTCTCCCCTTCCTCATCCCAGATTCGTGCGAGGGCCAACCACGACATCAGCCTGCGGAGCTAGGCCCGTACACCACCCTCAGACGCAACCAGAAACGCGCCAACCGCCCGCCATATTTAAGCCACGGAAGAGTAAGGGAAAAGGGGGGTTTTTTTCTATCCCCATGACTGGTTAACGGGTTCATAGACTAAAGCCCTGGGATCCTGATCTTCCAAGGGAAGCTGACTTGAGCGTCGGAGGGGTCGGGCGGAGTATCCTCCGACCCGCCTTTGTGCAGGGACAGGTCTAGGCGTCGTCGGCGTTCCCGACGGAACCTCTTCCTCCCATCTCTCCCCGACCGGGACCCCGTCGGAGCAAGGAGACCTCGGCCGACCCGAACCCTACCGCGACGACCCCGTCGAAGCACGGAATCACGACCACTCACCCCTGGGTCACGGTAAAAAGTTGTTTGCATTAATACAATGCAGAAGCAAAAAAAAGATCACCGTTTGAGGACCAAAACGAGGCCAAAGCTTCGTCAAGGCGGACAGAGCCCGCAACCCTGTCTCTTTAACCTCTCGAGATGGAGAAGCGACGAGAAGAAAAGAGAACCCTAAAACGTAGTCGCCGGCGAGTGAAACCCTAACCGTCCTAGTCGTCGTCCTCTTATCGCCGACGGCGGAGGGAAGTGGGTGCGAAATCTGGGCCGTGGATGGTCCAGGATCGAATCAAATTGATCTGGGCCGTGGATGGTCCAGGATCGAATCAAATCGAAGACGGATTCTGGAATTTACGGCTCAGGATTCGACGCGGTTCGACCCAAATCGACTGGTCCTCAATGAGCTAAATCGATGGGACCCAAATCGATTCGAACCTTGTGCTTTGCCGTGCATTGGACCCGCTTCGACCCAAATCAATAGTCCTCCTGAGCTCCGGACAAGCGTATAAAGCAAGAGCCTGGCCGCAGCTACTTGTCGCCTTTGCATTCTTCTGCTGACCGACACCCAACCCCACCTCCTTCTGCACGAAGCGCAGAGCTCCGAAATCCCCCGAAAGCCCCTCTCATTCCCGCCCCTCCTCTTCTTTGAACCGGGCTGAGTCTGGTAGACAACTGGCTCCTCTGACTCGTCGCCGGTCTCTCTCTCTCTTCTTCGAGGGCGAAGGTCAAAATGGTATTTTTGCAACAGAATGGTGCTTGTGTTGGACGGATTCAGCGAGGGATGCTGCAGCGGCGCTGGAAGACCGAGAAGAAGCCTCTGCAAGAAGACAAACGTCACATGTTGATATTTTATGGTCAAGGTGCATGATGAACCAGGTAATCGATGGAGACATAGATGCCAAGTTCAAAAGAGGAATGAGTCAGAGTGTGACCGGCGGTGTGTTAGATCGAAAGGATGTGTGCATCAGACTCCTCCTCCTCCTCCTCCTCCTTCCTTTGACAGCGACAGCAAGCTGTGGCAGCAGCGGTCGGAATAGTGGTACATGGGCCACCATGTTAAAGCGACGTGGTGGGTGGTGTTGAGCGACTCGGAGATGACCTTGACGAGGTAGTAGAAGCAAAAGAGCTCGTGCTATGCTCAGTGGGTGGTCACTTCACTTGTGCCCGTCATTGGCGCGCTCTCTGGCGACCGAGTTCAATAATCGCCTCTCTCTCTCTCTCTCTCTCTCTCTCTCTCTCTCTCTCTTTATTGCTCCAACCAAATCCCGCCAAACCTCTCCTCTTGCTTTCCTATCCCCTTTCTCTCACACATGGTGGAAGGGCGGTAGAATAAAGCTGTGGGAGGAAGAAGGACAGCGATGCTTTCCCCATTACCGAGAAAGGAGAGGCTTTGATCACAGTTTCTTGCAAAAGTTCGAGGAACTGGGGTCGCTGTCCTGTTCCTGAGCTGCAGTTGTTCTGGCTGTCGCCAATGTGACTCCTTTGGGTCCCATTTATCTCCCTTCTTTGGTGGTACTGGTATAAAGGAGGGATCTTGGTGGGTGGGATCTGAGGAGGCGGAGAAAGGTCGGAGCTTGGCGTTTCCGGTAGGGTTTTGAAGGGTTTAAGGGTGTTCCACAGGATCTATTCATGTGAGCAAGATGGCGGAGGAGGGATTTAGAGCGAAGGTTCGAGTGGTACGGTGCCCCAAGTGCGAGAAGCTTCTCCCTGAGCTCGCCAACTTCTCCGTCTACCGCTGCGGTGGCTGCGGCGCGACTCTCCAAGGTGAGCCCCAAGCTTCGTTTCACTGTGTATACCTTCACTCAGCAATTTGACCTTATGCCTTGATTGATCTGAACATTCAAGCCGACAAAGTTTTGATTTTTATCTGGTCCTCCTTGCTAACAGCAATTTGTTGGTTTTGAAATCATGCAGCCAAGAAGTCTGTTCCAGGCTCGGTAGTTTCACTGGAGAAATCCGAGGCAGAGGGCATCAAAACTATCGAGGTCTTTGAGCTTGATACAGAGAAACAGGGTCTGGTCTCCGATGCAAACCTGGAAACCGATGACAAGGGCAATATAGCTGAGAGCAGGTCAAAGAAGTCCCTTCCACCAGGGGCAGCGAGTTCCCATGATGTATCTTTGACCGGAAATGGAGGTAGTGGCACGAGGAAGGAACACATCGTCTCAAAGTCAGATGGTCTTCCCAAAGAAAATGGAGTGGATAGTATGGAGAGTTCTAAATCTCGGTGCCAATGCGAAACACCATCAAGCGAACACAGCCGACAAGTGACCGAACACCCAGAGAGGGACCGAACACCCAGATCTCCTCCCATGGCAAGCGTTCATCCTGCTCTACATCCCACTGAAGGCCCATCTGATCACCTTCGGAATCCTAGGCATCCTTTTGCCAATGCTGATGGAGAAAGCAAGCCGAACTTGGATGGCGCTAGCAGAGTAGGCCACCTCGAACAAGATCGATCAAAGCTCTTGAGAATGCTTGATGAATTGAGAGATCAAGTACGGCGAAGTTGTGAGACTACAGACCGGCAGAAGACAACTGCACCAGTGGATAACGTGACAACGTCATCGAATTCATATGTCCATCATGACAATGCCAATTGGTTTCCTGAAAGCTCGTCGTCCTCAAACTTGAATCCGTCTCAGTATTTTCCAATGCGGCATGACCATCACACCAGCATGTTCAATTTCTATCCTAGTATGCCTGCTCAGAGTGACATACCCATTTACGGGGATCCATTTGGTCATAGGAGAGCTCCTCTTCACCTGCCCGGAGAGTGCACACAAAGACAAATGGACAGTTTCCTTTTTGGACACTTTGATCCTGCTCCTGTCATGCCTTATCATCACGATGGTTTCTATCACCAGCCTGCTTGCTCATGTTCGCAATGCTACCAGAGACCGTTCGTGCTTCCTGCAAGAGCCCCACCAACAATCTTGGGCTATCAGAGGGTTCCATGTCCCATGACTAATCATGAGCTCTATGCAGTTGATGGTACCAGAAGTTATAATTCTAGGGTTGGAAATGCTGCTTTGCACAGGTTTGAACCAAGATCGCAATATGATTCAAGGTTGAGCAAGAATGTTGCACGTTCTTGTCAACCTGTTGTCGGTGGTGCTCCATTTACTGTATGTCCTAGTTGTTTTGAACTTCTGCAACTACCTGAAAAGTCTTTGCTACTGAAGAAGAAGAAGTTTGATCTGCGTTGTGGATCTTGCTTCAAGTTAATTTCAATCCAATATGAAGGAAGTAGGCTTGTTCTATCTGCCATCACAACGGTCTCACATGTATCTTCTGAGAACAATAACTCCTCCTGTGATAGCCCAGTAGGTGGCATCCGGTCTATCGGTGAGAAGCTAGTTTTACCTTACATTTTCACAAGCAATGATCATGAGCTGATAGACGGGGGACATGATTTACACTCAAGTGAGTCAGAGAAAACGCATGGGTTGTCTTTATCTTCCACTACATCTGGGTATGTTGGGAGCCCGGAAAGTGCAATTTCACAGAAGGATGTTCCAATCTCGCCTGGCATCTCCTTAGAAACTCAGGTGATCTCACGAGTTCCAAGTTTACCGCTTCGTGAACACTTTGGATACTCACTATCTGATGAAGCAGTTGATGGATCCGGCAATGGAAGCAGGAGTACGCGTTCTGATCAAGTGAGAAATATATCCCTAAATGGAAATTTCAAGCAGAACTCAGCAAAAGACATACAAATGGCTATTCAGATGGATTTATCAGATGACGAGGATCCACCTGCTGGTTTGTCTCAAGACTCTTGGCACATGATAAGCAAAGATGAATTTCATCCTAGATTCATGAAGGCTAATGATTCGTTCCTTGCTGGCTTCATAAAGAAGAGCCTTCGTCCTTTTCACCAATCACTCGGGCATGGTGGATTTAAAGTTTCAATTAACGGCCAACCTGTCTCTGATCGTTCAGTTAAAAAGGCTGAAAAGCAAGCTGGTCCAATCTTTCCTGGTGATTATTGGTGAGCGTCTTCTTCAAAAATGAGTTATATGTTTTGAGCTTCTTTAGATGCATGTTTTTGTGTGTAACAATTGAACTGAACTATCATGTTAAACGTTCGAATGCAGGCTAATAATCTACAAATTAGTAAATATTTCACAGGAACACATGCCTTTTAGTTTTCTTGTTGTATGGGGACTCTTTTGCCCTCCATCAAGCTGGTGCTTCAATATGTCGGTGAAATCTTTATGATCAATATTAGTTATGAGTCTGTTCCAAGCGCAAGTTCCTTGGTTTGCTAGTATCAGTGTCATGCTTCTTTGCATATCGTCTAGTGCCTGCCCTCATGCATATGCATTAGTAGCCTGATAGGGGTTGGCATGCCATAATTATGGCACTAGCGTGCTCTATGATATTATATTCTAAAAGGAGGATGGTAGCTGCCTATGAATTGCTCTAGTCTGTATATGTGATTTGCCTGTATATTGTTGATCATACAATGTAGATTCTATGGATTGCTTGTGGTGCGCTTTGCTTATTGAGCAGTGCAGTGCTATTAACGTGGCATGATGCCATGTCCTCCCCTGCCAGCGCAATTCTCAAACACGCCGATCCCTTTGCTTGTCACAATGCAAACTTTATATCTAATAGGTTATAGTGAATCTGATGCCACCCAGTTGCCTGAGCCCAGTTTTATGAAGTATTTGTTTGTGCATATTGCTGATCCTATTGCTAAACAAATCTATCTACATTTCTTGTTCCTTAATGATAGCTTTCTTTTTCGCTGGGTTGTAATTCATCATTTATGGATCTTGTGCTTCCTCATCCAGGTACGACTACCGTGCTGGATTTTGGGGTGTGATGGGGCATCCATGTCTTGGGATAATTCCTGTAAGTGTAGCTTTATAAAACAGAAATCTATAAGCATTACAATTCGGCGGACAAGAAAATTTAGTGATATATCCTTTCTGCAGCCATTCATTGAAGAATTTAATTATCCTATGCCCAAGAACTGTGCGGGGGGAGATACTGGTGTTCTTGTGAATGGGAGAGAGCTCCATCAGAAGGATCTGGATTTGCTAGTTGGTCGCGGGCTTCCACCGACCAGAGGTTCTTCCTATATAATTGAGATTTCTGGGAAAGTTTGGGATGAGTCATCCGGTGAAGAGCTAGACGGTCTTGGCAAACTTGCGCCAACGTGAGTTCTCGCATTCTTTTTTTGATTTCGTGGAGTTAATTATTTGTGCCATCGGAAGCATACTATGTAAGTTGTGTATCTTCGTTGTGATCTGCATATCCTTTATTGCTCAAACTTATTTCATACTTGTGCAGCAAATTGATCAACCAACAATGCATTTTACACGGTCATCTACTTCAAGAAAGATAATTAGGATGCATCCTAACCTTCTATTTACTTGTCTATCGCATAGCCAAGAAACATAAGCCCTGGTAGGTGCTTAAGCAGTGTATACAAACTCGGCGGCCTGCCTGCCATAAGAAAACTACCATTCTCCAGTGTCTTTGGTGAAGCATTGAGGTTCAACTAGGGTTCTTTAAAATGTAGGCTTGATTTCTTTCTGTATCGACGTGCATGGATTTGTGTTGCTTGTAATCGTCCAAAGGTTTAATTAACTGCCCTGCATCCTCCATCTGCAATTAGGTAGCTTTCTTGAATGTACATGTCTATGTTTGGTTACCATTAGTCTCCACTATCTTTTATCAGATTGTACATATGATTTCTCTAATTCCTGATGCATTCGACAGAGTTGAGAAAGTGCAACATGGATTTGGCATGTGTCTTCCGTATGTCTTTGCTTAAGTGGTGATCTAAAGGGACGACGGTGATGACACCAAATCATCCGATGGAGATTTCAGTTCCCATGGATGTAAAGGGCATGAAGTCAAGGCTAATGTATGCGGCTGTTCCGCTCCACTTATCTACTGAACTCATTTGTATCTTAACAAGGTTCTTGTTTGCCAACTTTTCGTATCCATCTTGGTTTGTCTTGGAAAGCTTCAGCCGTGATGCAACTGAGATCAAAACACTTTGCTCGTAAAAGCTTGCGTGCCGTTGTTAGTGTTGTATTTCTAACCCAGTGCCAGGCATCACAAAAAACGGCTTGAATGCAGATTCCAAATCTTTGAAATAACTGCAGCATTATATCTGTTCTAATCAAGATCCCGATCTTAGGGAAGTCGAATCTTGTCTGAACCATATTGGAAAATTCGTGACTATTTTTGTATTTATCGTGAAATAGTTGGTAATTCATTCTGCTTGGACTCGAAGCTTTTTGTTGATGTGTTCTAGTTGATAGAAGTCAAGATTTTTCTCGATAAAGGGTTAAGATTTTTTTAACTATATAAGGATATCTCGTAGATCTGTTGAGGAAATTTTCATCTTAACATGTATAAAAAAACACTATCACTATCATATTAATTGAGGAAACATTTTTTTATCATCTTCATCTTGTATTTTATCACTAGTTTTATTTATGGACCCAAGTAGAAGAAGAAAGAAAAAAAAAAATATATATATATATCTTATTTTCATCACTTATTTTTATATAAAAAATTATAATCGTATCAAATCAAATATTTTTTGTTCTTCGAAGAATATAATATCTTAATTTGATTTGAGAAATAATCTTTCTGAGTAAATGATATTTTTGATCGATAAAATTCCATCTTTATAAAGATAAAATTTTAAAATATTCAATTAAGGCTTATAATCTTCAATAATATGATTTCTTGAACACACACATATATTAATATATATATCCTACCGATTTGATAAAGATTGACATATAACTTATTGAATATACCTGAATTATTTTATTAATAAATCAACTAAAATGCTTCTACAACAATAATTACATCAATAGACGCGCATACGTCATCGTGACATCCAGCGGTGTACCGATTTAGTAAACGTTGACGCAACTCTCTCGAGTCAGCTCCCTTCTGATTCGGAGAAGGGTGCGGCTCCGGTCGTCTACTGCGTCTCTCTCGTTTGCGTGTTTGCATGCCAAGAAAGGTGGAGGCGTTGATGCTTGCATCTGGTAATTTAAGCCTGCATGTTTGCTTCGCCATCGATGGCGGCAATCCCACACTTTGGTTTCCTTCTTACTTGCATTTGTTGGGACGATAATGGTAAACTTATCTTTTCCTAAATTTAAATGTAGACGTGATACAAAACGATAAAATCCAGAGTTCGCTATTGTATGTATCTTGGGATTGGGGAGGTGGAGAGCTCCACCTCGCCAGCCCATCTCCGGCTGGAGCCCGATCAATCTGCTTTCAGGTTGGACTTCGACTGAAAGTGTTTGTTGACTTTCCAAAAGTCAAAAATGGAGAGGTGGTCAGATGTAGAGCTTTCAGCTAGGGGAAGATAGTACGTAAGAGAGATCAATAATTTTTTTTTAATCTCAATAAATACCTTACCAATAATGGTCATTTTAAACTTGTTCATGCGGGTCATCCGAAATCATCCAAGTTAGACGGATCATGATAAATGATCCAACAAGTAAATCGGATCGATCAAAATCGAATCTTGCTCTTGGATTATACGGTGAGGTTATAGTTTAGATGATCAAATAAGTGAACCAAAATTGGATCTAACTCTTATAACTTAGCTTAAGATCCGATATATTGTGAAATCATATATGATTCCATGGGGTTGTCTCCTTTCTATAAATGAAGAAAAGGATATATGGTTGGCAATTAATATTTTTGTTGCCAATGGATTTCAGTTTGTCAGGGAAATGATAAGTCATAAAAATATTCAGATCAAGAATCTAAAAAAATAAATGATTCAAAAGAGTCGGGTGGCATGCTTCATTGTCGCAAGGCATGTTTAGAACCTTGCATGCTGATCGAAAAATTATCATAACATATAATCGAAAATCATTCATCTACGAACACGAGAGCGGAGAAGACTTTCTTGTACTAGCACGTCCCCTGCAAACGCAAAAGAACGAAGCCTTTTGCCCGCAAACCATTTTCATCACATCGGTTCAAGATCGACATCCTTGACAGGAGCACCATCTTGCGGGGGCATGATAGAAGTTAAGATTTTTCTTGATAAACAGTTAAGATTTCCCCAACTACATGAGGAAATCTCGTAGATCTGTTGAGGAAATCTTCATCCTAATATGAGAAAATCTTCATCATAATATGAATAAAAAGATACCACCAATATCATATCAATTGAGGGAACATATTCTTATTGTCTTCACCTTGTATTTTATCAGATAGAACAAGAAAAAAAAATAAAACAGACGAAAACTACGTAGAAAATCTATAATAGAAGTTGTCTCCAAGAAAGTTGTTTATTATCAAAACCAAAATTTTAATGTTCTCGATCCCAAAATACATAGCTCTAAGGAATGGCTCCTACAAGAGACATTGCCATATCCTAGGGAGCTATCTTAAAACCCAATAACATGATGATATTATACTAGAGAAGTTAAAAGAAAATCCACAATTGATCTCCAGTTAACTTACTATAGAATTTCGTTAATTATATATTATTATTCTTTTATAGTAAATGTTTTTTATTTTTATTTTTTTAATATAAATAGTATATTTTATTTTAAATTTTTTGAATTATACTATTAGTATAAATCAAGCTTGATGTGAATATAAAAAAAAATAAAAATTTTGATGATGATGTGATAAGTGTACCGAGAAGTCTGACTTGTGTCCCGACTCTTTGCTCTCGGCCTCACACCGAGAGAGAAGCCAATCTGCTCATCGCTTGGAAGATGGTCACATGACATGCATCCTTTGGCCCTTCCATTGACCGCCAAACTCGCATCCTCTCTCTACTTTGTATCTACTTCTTTAAATAATAATTTGGAATGTGTTTTATGTTTAATCAAGTCAACTCCACCAAATCCTGTTACATTATTTGCGATCATGTTTGTGTTAAAATTTTAAGGGTCACACATGGATAATTAAATATATTAAATTATTATTTTAATTAGTTAAAATTAAAATAATCTAATTAAAATAAATTTATTTGGCTAAAAAATATAATTATTATAAAAATTAATTATGTGGATACCATCAGTCATATTTCTAACTTAATCACAAGATAAGTCAGGAATATGAAACTCTTTAGGTATAATTATAGATTCATCAATTATGAATATAATCATAATTATAGATTAATTAATTATAATTATAAATAGGGTTATGGTCCTCGGTTGCAGTATCAAATGAAGTTTCTCTTCACCTGTCAAAGTAAAAACTAAAATTCTTAAGGATACTCTGTAATTGGAAGGCCAAATCATCGATTAATTCAGAAAATATTTCGATGGATTCGTCAGGTACGCTTTCGTATTAATATGTTTCATAATTATTGTAAGATTTCATGCTTATTATTGTGGATTTAATAAGTTTTATAAAAATATTTTAAATTCAATTTTAGATCTATAAGGAATGTTTCATTCATATTTATTGTGTTAAATCCAACAACATTGGTATCAGAGCCATCTACAATGATCGTTAAACATATCGAATTGTTTTTATATATTTTAATGATATTTTTATTAGTATTTTAAAGTGATTTAGTTCTATCATCATTAGGGAAGATGATGGTTTTATGTAATCATACTACAGCATGCTTCACATTCAGTTTAGTATGTTTTTCTAATGTTAGATTATTTTAAGATGTCTTTTCCTCTTTTTTTTCCTTTTTACAATATGCAAATTTATTTTTTGCATTGTAAGACATAAATCTCTCACTTTATGAATTTTTTTTACAATATGTAAATTCATTTTTTGCACTACAATTCATGTAAATCTTCCAAATTCCCTTTAGATTTTATCTAATTAATTAAATTTATATAAATTTAATTAATAATAATATTATTACAATATTATGTTGGTTTAATTATGTTGTTGCAACATGCAAATTTATATGATAATAATATTATTACAATATTCATGCAATATTATGTTGGTTTAAACATAATATTGGTTATATAAAGTTATTTGTTGATATAAATTGAATGGTTTATATGCATTAAATATTTGAGTCAACAAATTAAGGTCAAGCCAATTTGACTAATATGGTTCAAATTCAATTAATGATTATTTAATATTAGATTGAGTAATTTAATGCATGAAGTTACCAAAGTAACCTCTCATGTGTAATATTTCTCATGAAAATATTAAATGTAGTGTGTATTTACATTCATATGGTAATTACCTAACCCAAAGGAAGGTTAATGATTGGTAGGATTTTATACACATTTGTAATGATAAACATATGACAATTATAAAGTTATATATGTAAATGATAAATCAATCCAAAGATGAGTTTATTATTTGACATATCTTATTATCAGTGTTTGATCATTACAACAAGACTACCATTGACAATTAATATTGAAGTCCAAAGACAAGATATTAATGTTACACTTGGTATCTTGAGATATGTTATATCATTATTTAAATTTACTTATATTTATGATAATATATATGAGCATAATTTATGGTTGTCTATTGTTCTCTTATTTAGGTTTTCTTACTTCAATATCTGCTAACCTCAATTCAGTACCGGTTCTTAATAGAACTAATTTTAAGGATTGAAAAGAAAATATTATGATCATTTTGGGCTGCATGGACCTGGACCTTGCATTAAAAGAAAACCAATCCACTTTTTTTACAGATAATAGTACTCTTGATGAAAAGAGACTATATGAGAAGTGGGACAGGTCTAATCGCATATATCTCATGATCATTAAACGTGGCATTCCAGAGACCTTTAGGGCTGTAGTATTTGAAGGGATTATCAAGGCCAAAGATTTCCTCACTGAAATAGAAAATATTTTTTTAAAAATAATTAGGCAGAAATAAGCACTCTACTTCAAAGTTTGATTTCCATGAAGGTACAACAGTAAAAGAAATATAAGGAAATACAAATCTAGAAAGAATGAGGTTGATGAAGGTCTTGCACAAAAGAAACAAAATAAGACTGATACTTGTTTCTTCTGTAAGAAATCTGGGCATTTAAAGAAGGATTGTACCAAATATCACGCTTGGCGTGCTAAAAAGGGTACGTTCCTTCGGTTTGTTCTGAAGTCAATTTAATTTCAGTACCTAGAAACCCTTAGTGGTTAGACTCTGGTGCAACTACCAACATCAGTGTTTCAATGCAGGGTTGCCTGAGTTACCGAAGGCCCAATAATGCTAAAAGATACATTTATGTGGGGGACAAAAAATCAGTAGATGTGGAAGCTATAAGCACATTTAGATTGTTATTGAGTATTGGATACTATTTGGATTTAAAAGATACTTTTATTATACCGTCATTTAGATGAAATTTAATTTCTATTTCTTATTTGGATAAATCTAGTTATTCTTGTTCATTTGAAAATAATAAGTTTACTTTATCTTTAAATTCAAATGTGATTAGAACTGATTCACTTATGGCTTATGACAATCTATATTTGCTTGATACTATAGCATCCTATCATGAATCCCTGAATATAGAATTACGAGGTACTAAACGTAAAATTAAAAATCCAAGTGTATTATGGCATAAACGTTTAGGTCACATATCTAGAAATAGAATTGAAAGACTTATGTCAGAAGGGATTCTTGATCCTATTGACTTATCAAGTTTAGATGTTTATGTTGAATGCATTAAAGGCAAACAAACCAAACCTAAGAGATCAGGTGCATATAGAGCTACGGACATCTTAGAATTAATACATATGAATATTTATGGGCTATTTCCTATACCTTCATGGAAAAGTTAATGATACTTTATATTATTCATAGACGATTATTCTACATATGGATACCTGTATCTAATACATGAAAAGTCACAATCTTTGGATGTGTTCAAAACATTTAAACCTGAAGTTGAAAATCAACTCAGCAAAAGAATAAAAAGCATTAGATTTGACCGTCGAGGGGAATATGATGGCAAAAATGATGACTCAAGTGAACTATGTCTAGGACCATTTGTTCTATACATAGAGGAGTATGAAATTATCCATCAGTATATAATGCTAGGGACACCTAGCATGAATGGTATAGCTAAAAGATAAAACCACACACTTAAGGACATGGTAAGAAGTATGATTTCTCAATCTACTTTGCTAGAGTCACTCTGAGGAGAAGCAATAAAGACTACAGCTTATATTCTTAATAGAATATCAACTAAAACAACTGCAAAAATACCTTATGAGCTTTGGATTGGGAGAAAGCCTAGTTTAAGGCACTTCCATGTATGGGGTTGTCCAGTTGAGGCAAGGCCTTATAGGCCTAATAAAAAGAAATTGAAACCTTAAATAGTGCATAGTTACTTTATTGGTTATTCTGAACGATCTAAGGGGTATAAATTTTATGATCCCAAATCAAGAAATATTTTTGAGACGGGTATTACTACATTCTTTGAGGATATTGAGTTTGGAGGGAGAAATAAGGTTAAAGACTTTACCTTTGAGGAAGAATTGATTTAATCTAATCCAATTCATATAGTTGGCACTGATATAGCAAATTCAGTACATCAAAAGGATATAGTCATTTTAACTCCCATACAGTATGAGAAACAAACTCAACATCCTTAAGAACCCATGCCACAAGAGTTAGTAGGTTTGCGATGATCCACTAGGGAAAGGAGGAGTGCTATTTTAGATGATTATATGGTATTTCTCCAAGAACATGAAGAAAGTAGTGGTATGATAGAAGATGATCCAATTAACTTCCGTCAAGCCATAGAGGATTCTAATTCGGATAAGTGGATTGAAGCAATGAATCAGGAGTATAAGTCCATGCAAGACAATAAAGTTTGGGAACTTATCCCATTACCAAAAGGTGTGAAACCCATTGGTTGTAAATGGATTTTTAAAACCAAAAGGAATTCTAATGGTAACGTGGAGAGGTATAAGACACGTCTTGTGGCAAAGGACTATATTCGAAAGGAAAGGATTGACTTTAAAGAGACATTCTCTCTAATTTCAATGAAGGACTCTTTTAGGACAATTATAGCTCCAGTTGCATATTTTGATTTGGAGTTTCATCAGATGGATGTCTAAACAAGCATTTCTCAATGGAAACATTGATGAAACAATTTATATGGTACAACTAGAAAACTTTGTGTTAGGAGACCCAAAGAAAATGGTTTATAAATTGACAAAATCCATCTATGGACTAAAACAGGCATCCCGTCAGTGGTATCACAAATTTCATCAAGTAATTCTCTTATATGGTTTTGAGGTAAATGCTATTGATGATTGTGTATATCACAAGTTCAGTGGGAGTAAATTCATTTTCCTGATATTGTATGTGGATGACATTCTGGTTACCACGAATGATATAGGTATATTACACAAAACCAAGAGATTTCTATCAAGAAATTTTGCGATGAAAGATCGTGGTGATGCCTCTTTTGTATTAGGAATCCAAATACATCGAGATAGATCTCGAGGTATTCTAGGATTATCACAAAGGAGCTATATCGATAAGGTACTCAAAAAGTTTGGTATGCAGGATTACAAACCAGGAAACACCCCTATCGCAAAAAGGGAAAGATTGTTGAATCTCAGATTTTGATGATGAAACCAATTGATGAGTCTATGATCTAATTTACATTTTGAGAAAAGTGTTGCAGGACTAACTTTGATTAGAAAAGGTAAAATAATTAAAGCAAGATCAGACATTGGGTCAAAGTTAGAAATTTGGCATTAGGCCAGCAGAATCATACGTTGTGCCAAGATCGAAAGTTGTGGGAGTCAACATACCGAATGATCGGGCAATACGTTGAAGATTCGGATGACGTGCCAGAAGTTTGAATGATGTTCAGATAAAATGTCATGCTAGACAATAAAGAATTCTTGTCTTTAGTTGTTTATGTTTTAATTATCGAAGGTTAGGTCAAAATTGAGTTAGATTCAAGTGTAATAATGCTAACTCAATTAGAGGCTAATTGGGCCTAATTTGGGACTGATTTAGACTTATTGGGAGGCCCATTCAGTGACCCAAAAGTTGTTACAAGCGGTGGCACCGCTAAACTGATGGTGTAATCGCCTATGAGTTGGAAAAGTAAAAAAAACTCTTTTCAAAGCTGTATGCGGTGGTACCACCTAGTCTGGTTGGTGGTACCACCAGCATTAAACCTGACATGTGATAGTACCACCCAAGTTGACGGTGGTACCACTAGAGCCCTTGTTTTCATGGTGCTGCATGCGGTAGCACTGCCCAATGCTGGTAGTGGTACCGCCTATACTTGGAAGGCATGAAAATTTAAATTTTGACTTCAGTTTTTTGAAGCCATTTAGGGCGACCCCACTCATCCTTGCTATGATCATACAAGAAAAAGTGAGCTAAAACTCTGGTGAATCAAAGTTGTAATCTTGAAAAGTGTTGAATGTTCCTTCTCTCATTTTGAAAAGTTTAGAATTTTGTTTAAGGGAGGTATGACTTGTAAAGGTTATCTCCCAAACCTTTAGAAAAGGAGAAAGAGTTATAAAAGAATGGTTGATCTTTATCTATTGAAAGAGGATCATTAGAGAAAGCCGGTGACCTCGATAGAGGAGGAATCGGGAGTAGACGTAGGTTAGAGAACCAAACCACTATAAATCCAGTATGCTCTTTTCTCTTTATGCTTTTCACTTTTATTATTTGCTAAGCTAGTTGCTCAATACTTTTGCTTACATTCTAAGTTAAAAATGCATTTCTGATACATTTCATTAAACGAATTTTTTGAATTGACATAATTTTTTAAAAGCACTAATTCTCACCCCTTTCTTAGTGCTATTGCAATCCTAACATACATGATTGGAGATCTAATACATTTCACTAAGCTCACTAGCTAAGATGAAGGATATGTCACCTTCGGAGACAACAACAAAGGAAAAATTATTAGTAAAGGAAATATAGGTAACAAATCAAACCTTCTGATTGAAGATGTGTCGTTAGTAGATAGTTTGAAACATAATCTGCTTAACATTAGTCAATTGTGTAATAAAAGTTATAATATTAAATTTGAATCTAATGCTTCTATTATAGATATACTACACAAAAATAGATCAATGATTACCTTAAGGACTAGCTTAAATCTTTCTTGTATACTCATCTTTCCTTTATGATAGTTTTCTTCGTAAGGTCCTAACCCCATCTCAAAACCAACATGATTGTCATACCCTAAATAGGAGGAGTATTTTATATGAGAATCTTAGCTCTAATATTAGGGATGAAGTAGCTACTTTCTTAGAGAACAAGGTCCACTATGGACTAGCTCTTAGTTTCGACCAAGGAATGCGAGTATCCTTTTCCTTTTAGATTTTTGACCTTCATTTTAGTCAATAGATCTTTTCTCCTTTATATTGGGTATAGGTGATTTAATCATTGTGATATTAGAAATAGACAATAATACTTCAAAGTTGACAAATCTTGTTAGAGATTAGGGGCCTCTTAATATTGCTCTTAGCGATGTATATGATGATCTTAAGATTAGGATCATGTTGGCAAGATAATAGAACCTACCAGCTTATTAAATCTGATGTGTACATTTCAATTTGGAGACAAATAAAAATCATAGTGTGCTTGAGCTATTTAAGCTTATACATAAGGGTTAGAGATTTATTTGCTTGAGCGAGTTTTCATTCACCATCAAGTGTTTGGGGTTTAGGATTTTAATGGCTAGACCATTTAGCGATGAACTATTAGGGGTTTAGGATTTACTTTTAGATTTATAGACCTTTAAAACCAAGGTTAAATTTTTAGTTTTATTAAATATTAAACCTTCATGTCGAGGTCAAACTTATAGTTTGATTAGTTCTTGTAGATCAATAGATAAAAATTATTATTTTTTATGTTAAGGTGACATACTTACTCATTAGTCATATACGATGTAAAACTATGCTAGTCCCTCGTAGACTTAGATAGCCAATATATGGAAAGCATCCAAAATGTCCACAAATGTAAAGGTATTTTATAATAAATTATCAATAAGTTTTGAATGTCCTTTTTTTTTAAATTTATTTACGACCGCAAAGAAGTGAAGAGATCATCGTAATGTTTAATTTTCTATGCCTTCTTTAATATTTATGAGCATCTTATATTTACAAATGGAACATATGATCACCATGTTACACAAAGATCATTGGACAAATACAAAATGGTATTACTACTTATATGGTTGTTATATGGCTGATACAATCATTTTACTATATTATATTATGAAAAGTCAAGTCCTTGTATATATTTTGTTTAGTTTTGGTATATTCTCTCTCTTCCTTTTTCCTACATATCCATATTATAAAAAACTAATAGCATTATTTGTGTCATAAAAGAAAATTGAGAAGTGGTCAAAGAATTTTTTTTTTAAGATATGAATATTACTAGGAGTAAATGTTGCTTGTAGAAGCCTGCCAACAACATTAACATCTACATCTGATGATGTTTACAAACATTAAAATATACATCATATAAAACTTTGGATATACTTTTAGACTAATATACTTTACCCATACAATCTGATGTTTACTTCTTTTTATCTCCACTCCCATATAAATAAACTATAGGGGAACCACCATATATAAATATTATTGATATATGTATTAATTATAATTATGATATAATAAAAAAATATTTATATAAAAACCATTTGACTATATGTCTAGGTAGGTACATTAGATCCACATCAACTACAAAGCGAAGCAAAGATGTATAATATCATCTCGAATGATACAATATCACATGTATAGCATCGCATCCATCATTGTAATGAATGTATAATAATAAAAATTTATATAGTGTCTTGAGATGACACAAGTTATATTTGGATTCAAGAAAAATATCCTCCTCCTCCTCCTCCACTAATACCACTTCCTCTTTCTCCTTCCTCTTCCTCGTCCTTCTTCCTTTTTTTTTTCCTCTTCATCCACCGCCTACTCTTTTTCCACCCTCTTCCTCGTAATTCCTTCTTCCTCCTTTATTCCTTCCTCTTCTCCTTTCTTTTTCTTCTTCTTCGAGTCTTTTATATGCATGTACCACGTGTCAATACAATCGATTTGTATTAGTCTAACCGAGGACTGATACAGTGGTCAGTTCGAGATGACAGTCCATCATGATCATCTTTGCCAAGCTGTATCAATTTGGCTTTTTTGCAACATAGTTTACTTAAGGCTAAGATGTATGTTCATATTGATTGATAGATGGGGAAAATAAGCAAGATCAGATTCAGTTTTTCTTTATTGTACCAATTTGGTGATCATACCAGTGAAGGCCCATTTATTTTCAGCTTTGTACAATGAGGTTTCGCCTAACATCACTATGATTATAGATTAAGTTGTTAGCAAATTACTTCACTCTTATAGATATTTCACCTCCAACAATTTTCTCATAGACTGCCATTTGTGATGCTTCAGTCACATGTTTTATGTTATGATCAAAGCGTATTCTTTTTTTGTTTGCTATTGAGCATTAATGCTTCACTTAGTGGACTTTGGGAATCAAGTTCGAGTATCCTTTGGTTGTTGAAGCTTTTGTGTTATTCCTTTCCTAAGAAAGTATCTTTGGTGGTTTATCAAATTTTATTATTAAAAAGTTCTAGTGCTTTAATTGATTATGTAGGAAAGAAAGAATGTGAAATTATCTAATTCTTGAATTACATTATAGATATTGCTTTTCTATTACAAGTCATTCATCAATAATATTTTTTGAGATATTTTGATTTCTTTAGCCTTCATTCTCTTTTCTTTGTGTTTTTCGCTTTGCGCATTCCTAGCAAAATATACTACGTACTGATATTTAGCTCCATTTTTTGTCATTTTAAAACTAACAAATTATCTTATTAAGAATGTAGGTTTTTCTGAGAGAGCATACATTATTGGAGTTGAATGTAAAGGTACTAAAGATAATATACCTTCACTATTGATGAATCACTTGAAAATTGCACAATTAGCTGATACAACTGGACCTTCTATTGTTGGCTCTACTTATCTAAAGTATGTTTCTTTTATTCCCATTGAGCATGATGCAGTGATTAGTTCTATGGTTACTCTAAATGTGCATTTCTATAGGTATGGAATCTAGGAATATATTATTACATTGGCTATGTCATTGACTAATAAAATTTACAAAATATATCTTTCTAAAGTTTTTTATTTTGATGACATGAAGTCCATTCTTTAATCTCACATTGGAAATATTTTATTGATGTCACTCGCTATATGGCATGTCATATTTAGTTATCCGTCTCTTTGCATTTATCTCTCTTAGGATAAAGAAAGTTTATTGTATGATTGATGGGTAGCTACTGTCCGATAGTAGATAAGATTTCCTCCAACTATATGAGGAAATCTCTCTAGTTGTTGAGAGAAATTCTCACTCTTAACCTGTATAAATAAACCTCTTATTGTATTGATCAACATATATTTTTACAATTACTTTTCGTCTTATCATGGTATCAGAGCCCTTGCATTAAGCAAGAGTATTTTTCTTTTCGCTGTTCAGTGACAGCGTCGACACTCCTGGCCGCCTCCTCCTCTCGCTCCTCCGCCTCCTCCTCCGGTGCCTCTTGTCGATCCGAGCCTCCACCAAGTAGAGGAACGCCTTGCCCACCGCAGCGGACACGAAGATCCGCCCGCGCGTCGTGTTGAACGACCGATCTGTATTCAATCGCGTCACCGCGGTGTACACGGCGTTCATCGATCCGAGATTCTCGATGGCGGAGCACCACATTTCCCACCCGATAGAGAGCGGGGACGGCCCGACCGCCACCCTACGCCGTGCGGATTCGCATCCGCCGCATCTGTGAGATCGCCACCCAGCGACTGCAGACCTTCGTGCAGATCCGCATCCGCTGCATCTACGAGATCGCCACCCAACGACCGCAGCAAGCCCTCGGTGGCGTCGTCCACTATCGCTGCTAGCCCCTTTTCTCGCGAAGCGAGCACTCTGCGCCGGCGGCTCTGAATAACCTCGCCAACACGCCCAGCAGCTTCTACGGCGGTGAGGGGCAGCGTGCGGCGGCGATCCATCATCCGAAGGATCCGCGGCCTCCTTCCCCCTCTCCACCGCTATCGCTACTAGTGACCATTGTCGCTTCTTCAAACCACCACGGCGTGTGGTGTGTGACGCAAACGAGGACGACCATCGATCTCCGCCTCGGCACTCTCTTCTGACAAGAACGCTCTCTCCCGCCGAACTCCACCGAACGGTGCGATCTGCACTGGTTGAGTCTTCGACGTATCGTATCATCAAATGGCTTCTTCATCTACTTCCAATACTTCAGTCATTGTCCCTGCAGGGAACAATAGCAGTTCTTAACCTCCAAGCCTCATCACTATCAATGCTGCGGTACTCATTCCTTTCAAGTTATCCAAAAGCGGAAATTATGCATCTTGGCGTGCCCAATTTTCTAATCTTCTATTTGGATATGACCTTATAGGTTACATCGATGGCTCTCTCCATTGTCCGCCTGTAGTGCTCAACAGCCCAGGAGGATCTAGTCCAATACCAAATCCAGCTCACAAACTGTGGTTACGTCAAGACCGTCTCATCCTCCAAGCCATTCAAGCCTCTGTTGCTGGGTCCGTCGTCCCACTAATATCTTCATGTATGACTGCTACAGAAGCATGGTCCAAGTTGCAAACGATATTGGCAAATCGCTCGCGTACTCGCATGCTCGGACTCTTATCCAATCTGATGAAAGTGAACCAAGAGGGAAGTACTATTGCTGATTACTTACAAAATATCAAAGTGATCATCGATGACTTAACTTTGATAGGTCATTCCCTCAGTGAAGAAGAAGTCCTCGTTCATACACTTAATGGCCTAGGGGATGAATACAAAGAATTGGCAGTCGCAATTCGAGCACGTGACTCTCCAATATCATTTGAAGAACTTTATGACAAGTTGACCGACTACGAGACATATTTGAAGCGCGACGATAGGCTGCCCGGACCAACTATCACAGCTCAAGTCAGTCATAAATCCAAGAGGAAGAGCAACCAATACAATAAGCACGTCAATCACGGTCCGACAAAGCTGCCTCCTGACCCTATGGGTTCCACACCAAACCCCTCTCATCCACATTATCAACACTTTCATCCTCATCGTCAAGGTGATATCCCCTATAATCATCAACACTTGCGTCCTGATCTCAGCGACCATCGCCGAATCATCTGTCAGTTGTGTGATAAGATCGGACACTCCGCGAAAGTCTGTCGCTCTCGACCTCGACTTCCTGCTCCAACACAGTGGCCTCAAGCCAATCTCACAACTACTCCGACGACTAGTCAACCCAATTGGATTGTGGACTCTGGTGCATCACATCACATCACCTCCGATCTTCAGAACTTGTCTGTCCACAACAACTATGGCGGCGATGAGGATGTCATCATCGGTGATGGTAAAGGACTCCCTATCACTCATACTGGTTCCACAATGCTTAATTCACTCACCACAACATTCACACTTGATGATGTTTTGTGTGCACTCCACATCAAAAGAAACCTTATTTCTGTCTCTCAATTCTGCAAGCAAAATAATACCTCCATTGAATTTTTTCCTGACTCCTTTCTTGTCAAGGATTTGAGCACGGGGGCATCCTTAGTCCAAGGCCAGAACAAAGATAACATTTATGAGTGGCCATCCGCTTCGCAAACAACCCACCCCACTGTTCACTCTCGCCTGTCGCTCCAGTTGATGTGTGGCATCGACGCCTTGGTCATCCCTCGTCTCTTATTCAAAGAAAAGTTACTTACCCATTATTTACTTCCTACCTCTACTAGCAACATTTTAACTTATTGTGATGCTTGTCGAGCAATAAAAGTCATAGACTACCTTTGGCACATCTTCTATATCTTGTTCTAAACCTTTTGAAATTATATATACTGTTGTTTGGGGTCCTGCCCCAACTCTTTCTTTTGACAAGTTTCGTTTTTATATTATTTTTGTTGACTATTTCACTAAGTACACATGGTTATATCCCCTCCATCATAAATCTGAAGTTTCAACTGTCTTTACCAACTTTAGAAAGTTGGTCGAGAATTTCTTTCAGTCTTCCATTAAAACAGTTTACTCGGATGGCGGAGGTGAATATCAAGCCCTCACATCCTGTCTTGCAGCTTGTGGTATACAACACCTCAAGTCACCTTCTCATACTCCCCAATTAGTTGGTTCTGCTGAACGCAAACATCAACATATAGTTGAAACTGGGCTCACACTTCTACATCGAGCCTCGTTGCCATCACCTTTTTGGACAGCCTTTCAAACTGTCTATCTCATTAATCGTATGCTCACCCGGTCTTACAATACAAGTCACCATTTGAGAAACTATTCCACAAGCCTCCAAACTTTTACAAACTCAAAGTCTTTGGTTGTCTATGTTATCCGTGGCTACGTCCTTATGCCTCTCATAAACTTACACCATGATCTAAGCCCTGCATTTTTATTGGATACTCTCTTGAATATAATGCTTTTCGATGCTACGAGCCAAAAACCCAAAAAATCTTTTTGTCACGTCACGTTATTTTTGTGGAGTCTTCTTTTCCTTTTTAAAATCATGAGTACTTTACCATGCAAGCTACTCTGACAAACACACATCACTGGAGCATCTCCTCAACCTCGTCACATGAACCTCCCACAACACCATCCAATCCTAACCCTCCCGCTCAAGACACTCCTCCTGCTCAACACCTCCTCCCTACCCTCCAATCCCTTCTTCACAAGTTTCTCCTATTAATGAAACAATACCTCGCCTACATCATCGTGCTATTGAAGTCCAGAGACTAGTCCACTTGATCTCGTGACTCACCACCGACTATGCCAACAACCCAACCTACTACTTCCGTAGCTCCTAGCCATCATATGATAACACGCTCCAAAAGTGGTATTGTTAAACCACGTCAAGTTCTTGATCTATATGCCATCACAAACTCTTCCCTTGAAGCTAGTGAACCCACCACAATTACTCAAGCGCAAAAATCTCCACACTAGCGTAAAGCCATGTGTGAAGAATATGATGCTTTTCTTCATAACTCTACATGGACCCTAGTTCTCTCTTCTCACACACAAAACATCATCGGGTGTAAATGAGTCTTTCGAATTAAGCGGAACCCAGATGGATCTATTGCTCGATATAAAGCACGTCTAGTTGCCAAAGGGTTTCATCAACGACTTGGTGTTGACTTCACAGAGACATTCAGCCCAGTTGTCAAACCAACAACAATACGACTTATCTTGAGCTTGGCTATCTCAAAAGGTTAGCATATACGATAATTGGATGTTAACAATACCTTTTTACATGGGACTCTGACTGAAGATGTCTTCATGCAGCAACCCCCTAGCTTTGTGCATCCACAATATCCAAGGCATGTCTGCAAGCTACAAAAGGCTATTTATGGACTTCGTTAAGCTCCACGAGCCGGGTATAATGAACTTGGCACATTTGTAACATCCATGGGTTTTATCAACTCCAAGTCCATGATACCTCGTTATTCTTACGACAACAAAATAGAACCACAATATATCTTCTCGTATATGTGGACGATATTATTGTTACAGGCAATGATCCCTTGGAGATTCGGACATTCCTAAAGCAATTGGCTGATCGATTCTCCCTCAAAGATCTTGGCACCTTAAGTTACTTTCTGGGAGTTGAAGCAACATTTACATCTTCAGGTCTCCTCCTATCATAAAGAAAGTATATTCAAGATCTATTATCCAAAACAAACATGCAGGATGCAAAGGAGGTTACAACTCCCCTCTCTACGAATGAATCACTCAAATTATGTGATGGAAGCCCTGCTTCGGACGCTACTCAATACCGACAAGTACTTGGCTCCTTACAGTACTTAGCTCTCACCCGTCCAGATATCTCATTTGCAGTCAATAAATTATCCCAGTTCATGCACCAGCCATCTACTATGCATTGGTCTACAGTCAAACGAATTTACGGTATCTTAAAGGGACCCTTCATCATGGCCTCTTTCTCCGCAAACATGCCTCACTTAATCTCCATGCCTTTGTTGATGCTGATTGGGCGGGCAACTTTGATGATAGAACTTCTACGTCAGGGTATATTGTCTTCCTTGGAGCTAATCCTATCAGTTGGAGTTCTAAGAAGCAAAAGACAGTCGCACGGTCTACAACTGAAGCTGAGTACCGTGCCATCGCTACTGCTACTACTGAAATCAATTGGGTCACAAATCTCCTTAAGGAACTCAACGTCAACTCTACCCTTCCTCCTACAATATATTGTGATAATATTGAGCTACATACTTATGTGCCAATCCAAAGGTTCCACTCACGCATGAAACACATCGCTCATTGACTTCCACTGCGAGATCAAGTTGTCAGAAATCAACTACGTGTCTCTCATGTACATACGGTTGATCAACTAGCAGATCCACTCACGAAGCCTCTTGCCCGTAAATTATTTTCATTACATCGATCCAAGATTGGCATCTTTGATAGGAGTACCATCTTGCGGGGGCATGATAGTAGATAAGATTTCCTCCAACTATATGAGGAAATCTCTCTAGTTGTTGAGGAAAATCCTCCCTAATCTCTCTAGTTGTTGAGGAAAATCCTCCCTCTTAACCTGTATAAATAGACCTCCTATTGTATTGATCAATATATACTTTTACAATTACTTTTCATCTTATCACTGTCATCTGCTGGGATGATGTATGTTTGATTATACTCCCATAATTATGGTTGCTTTCTATATGACCGAATGAGTTTTGGTGCTATCAGTTTCTTTGGTGAAATTACAAAAATCATGGAGAATCTGAAGAAGTCAGAAATAATAAAGACAAATACCAATTTTTAGATATCTCAGTGGTCTTAAATGAAATAAAATGCAAAGTTAGCTTTCTTGGGGTACGAGAGTTCTCTCTCGGTGATTGTTACTTATGAAATCTTAAGAAGGATTAGTGACCAGATGACACTCCGATAAGATGGGTTCTTTCTCTTCTCTTTTCAAAAATTGCTATGGAGTAGATGTTAATATATCCAAAATAGAGAGATTTGTAGACTTTTGGGGTATGAGTTTTATCAATCGTTTTACTCGGTTCATTTCCTAGGGAACAACAATTGCAATACGTGGTTACAATTAGAATGACTTTTCTTGGTTTTCAATTGTTTTGTCACGGACTTCCGACTTTCAATAGTATTTTTAGATTAATTGTCATCAAAATATTTGTTAAACTTGCTTATCAAAATCAAATGATTTATACTAGCTCTTAAAAGGTTGCTGAAATTAAGTGTGCAATTCATACCCTTGATATTTTTTTATGATGAGTTGTCAACAAGGAGTTCTTGTGCATTTACGACATCTGTATTGAATATTTACAATCTTTTTTGCTGATCATAGTATTATTTCTCTAAAAAACAATCTGCAAAACACTGATATGCAACTTGAATCTCACTCGAATTGTAATGGGTAGCAAAGAAAACTATAAAAGTACTGACACAACATATTTGCTGCTTCTTAACTTGAGTTCACGAAATGATGCCTTTTAGTCTTATGTTGAAACGTTGAAATTTATCCATTATTTTGAAGAACTCATTCGATTGTATTTAGATGACTATTTGAAGCTTTTATTGTTAATGTCCACCGGCTGAGCTTTGGTAGAATCATTAGGTTTGGGAATAGATGTATATGCATGAATGAATCATGAAATTTTACGAACATTTTCTATTGTGTATAAAACAAATTGCTTTGCTAGTTAATTCTTTTATGTTTTAGTTGATTTAGAAAAAGCATTGAAGTTTTTATAGATTTATTATTTAGTGTTTTATAGAAAAGAAGGTCTAATACTAATTTTATATTGATGTCATAAATATATGATGTGAATCAACTGTAAACTATTTATAATACATTGAAGAGGCTAAAGATTCTAAAAGATTAAATATGAGATAGAACAAATAGGTGCCATTAATGGTGATGGATTGAGTAATCTGGTGCAATTCAAGCAAAGCTTGAGGTTTACATGTTATTGTATCTCTTAAGGATTTAACTTTGTGGGATTTGTTACCTCTAATTGGAGTGAGCTGATTGTGGCCAATATTCTTGGTATCATCTACCAATAGAAGTTTTAATTCCCCATGATAAAGAGGAGCTCCTTGACACATTGGGTTAAAATGGTGGTGAGATAACCCAATTGAAATGATAATATTTAGATGTTGGCTTAATCAAACTTTTGTGTGCAATATATTGTTTTTTCATTGTTTTATTGTGCTTCATTTGTTGGTCATTATCTCTAAAATAACATTGAATAATGACATGGCTAACCACGAGCTCGACATCTCGGCATCATGTGGTTGACACTTTAGTGCAATATGGATCGCATGTCATTGCCATGAGCCCAACACCTCACACCATATGGCTAACACATTGGTGTTACAAAACCACATCTCAACACCACATGATCGACACGATCGCACTTATGACCTCACCATATCCTTCGGATATAATGCAATATGATTATAATGGCGCATATCTTTTAGCATAATGATCCTGAAACCCTACCTAAATGAACCCTCAGAGGCATTCTCCAACTTTTTGAGACTCTAATGAAAAAATTTACTTTAACATATTTTTTTTGATCGATGTACTTTAGACTATAGACTGTTTGGAACATACCAAATGCAACACTAGCAATGATGCGGAGGATCTAAAAACTCAAATCATATGTGAGACAACTGCTCGACAATCCCAAACCTCTTTCTGCTTGTCTATCATCTTTTATTAAAGCAAACCCTACACAGCAGATTCATAACCAACCTAGAAACTTCATGCCCACATTTTGAACTTTACAATTTACTTTAATTGCATGGGATTTATGTACATGTTGCGGTTCAGTGATCATTAGTGTAAAAAGTGAGAAATGCTAGATGTGAGAAAATATTTAAAGTTAAGGATTAGCTTTAGCTTCAAAAGTTCTCTTCCCTATTGATAACCCAAAACCACAGAAATCAGCCTGTATGTCAGTTTCTTCTATTTATTTGCTTGGTTTTGTTTACTGCAAAGTGATGAATCAAAAAAGTTGGTGGTTCAATCTATGTTTTAACATTTTTGTATCTTGTTCATTGGTGACAGTGAATTCTGAGGTGATTGGGTAGATTCCTTTTTTCTTTTGGCCTTCTTAAACTTTGTGTAATATACAAAATATAGATGGCAACTTGGCAGGTGAGCCAAAAGATGGGAGGCATTGAAAGTACATAGATATCAAGGTATTTCTATAATGAATTATTAGTAAAAAATTATATTTTTCTAATGTGCTTTCTTAGATTTTTCAGCTAGGATTGCAGAGAAATGAAGTGACAATATTGTTCAACCTTGTACATATTTGTTAAAGACTCTGAGCAAATTATTGTGTTGCACAATAACATTAGGCAAATGCGAAATGGTATGCATGAAGGATATCATCCTACAAACCCGATAGGATAAGCTGTGGCTAACATGGAGGCATTGATGAGCTTGTTAAACATACTAGGGTCTAAGAATATGTTGGTGTTCCAAATGTTATTACTTGGGACTTTGATGTTGGAGGCCTATAGTTAGTGCTAAATGCTTTGCTGGTTTCACTAGAATAAAGCATCTTCCTTGTGCAAACTGCTAGATTTTTCATTTACTAATTTGTAACTATATATTTATCTTTGTGTTACGGATATGCCTTGGGGTAACTATATATTTATCTTTGTGTTACGGATATGCCTTGGGGGATCGTCGTCGTCGTCGTCGGATCTATTTTTTTTCCTTGTAGATTATCTTCGAGTCACAAGCATTTCTCCTTTTCCTACATCTTCTAACAGTGTAAGCCATTCACTGTTAAATTTTGGCAGATCTCAATCTGTCACGCCCCCCTAAAATTATCACATTCAGGAGGTGTGACCCTGTCTTAAAATTCATAATATTAAAATTCAAACAACAAAACGTTCCCAGGATCCACAACGATATTTGAGGACACTAACGATCATTCAAGTTGTAAATCACATCACAACTCATAATTCATAAACCTGTGTAATTTAATAATTCATAAACCACATCCTCCAAGATTCATGAAATCCAAAACCAACTCAAACTAAACAATATCCACATCATAAAATCCACAGTGATGGAATCCATATAATTACAAAACTAACATTTACCACGAGTTCATATCATCATACCATTTAAACTTAACATTACAAATCCTAATGTGAGGGTCCTTCAACCTATACAAAACATATAAATTCAGAGGTACCATCAATATTTCACTAAACACAAAATATAATTATACAACAAAACATTTCAACCACTACAGATCAACCCAAAATCTTCTAGCTTTCCTTCCTCATTGATTTAAACATCCCAGTCGATAAGCTAACTTTGAAAATATCATATAACAACGGGGTGAGCATGACATAGCTCAGCAAGTGACTAACAGATCCATAGGGATCGAGAATAGCTTTCAATAAGCTTGATATCAAAATACAAGGCGGATCTGAAACAAATATATCATCATGTCAGAATCACGAATGTCCTCTTATTCAACTTATTTAATTCATAACAAATAGAGTAAGGAATAATCAGAGCATATCAGACGATGATAATGGTAAGTTGGAGCATATCCAATGACACATAGGACAATATGAAACATATCAATGGTGCATGGGTGATCTCTCAGAACATATCAGAATAACAAACAAATAACAGAAGTTCGAATGTCAAATCCGATCATTCACTTTCATATCATCCAAAGCGCACATATAAACAAATAATGCTTTGGATATCATATCAAAAACACAGAGGGTGCAGTGGGATCTCATACAATATCTCCCATGTCTGGAAGAGTCATCATCCACGTCTGGATGAAGCCGAATAGGGGGGCCGACAGAGCATCGCAGGCTCTATGCACAAATACCCTTTACCATTTCTGGCAAAGGTCCAAATAATCCCTTTACCATTTCTGGCAAAGGTCCAAATAATCCCACAGACACCAGAGTACAAAAGGACAGGTATGAACAATAATTTGACACATATCGGAAGCACATGCGGAACAATAAAACGTACATGCGCCTTTATGAAAATAGTCTGATGCAAGCATATTCTTTCACAATGCATTCAAATTTGAAATGAACATAATGACATGTGTATACAAGGGTTTGAAATAATGGTATAAAGCTCAACTGAATGAAGGACTTTAGCTGAATTCAGTTTCCAACAAAAAGGACAAAACAAGAATAGGCAAACTTGACAAAAATCTGGTTCTGGCAGAATTCAAAGGTATAATTCCTGAGTTGTTTGAGTAACCAAATATGCTCCAATTCACTCTAAATTAGTGTCATTTGAAAGATATAATAATCTAGATTCGGATTAACAAAGTTTGGTATGAATTAGAGGTCTCCACAGGAAGTTACAAGTAATTTAGTGACAGCAGGTCAGAAAACATCATCTCTGTTTTACAGAATGTATAGGGTCGACTAAAACAGACGTTTCGGTTGGTGTCTGTACTCCAAATATTTAAAATAAGATATGCACAGAAAGATTTATGAGTCTACTTTCCAATAAGGTTAATTTTATCACCATTGAATCTGTTCACAGTGACTTACAAGTGATAGAATGCCCAGAGGTCAGAACTCGGAATCTCTATTTTACAGATTCTATAGGTTCAATTCAAACAGAAGTTTAGATAGGAAATTGAACTCCAAATTTATACATCTTGGTCTCAAAATGAAGATATACAAGCATACTTTCGGATGAATTTAATTTTTCTTAAATACGAATTCAGTACAGAGAGTTATAGACATGATAAGGCAGAAAGGACAGAATCTGAAAAAGAAACTCAGATTCACTGTTTGATGCATAAATTACAGAAATATCTTTATTAAACTTCAATCCTCTAAAATTATCAGAATTAGGATGAGAACAAGGATCAAACTAACTGTAGGAAGAGGTTAGAACACTTGCCTTTGATCAATTTTGATCCCAATGAAAAGTATTGAGCCCAAGAACCCTAAATCCCTAATTCTCCTTCTCTTCTCCTTATCTTCTTCTCTCTTTCTCCCCCTTTCTTCTCCACGTAGGCTGCCTTCTTAGCTTCCTTAGCAATGAAGGCAGAGGGTCTTAAATGGTGGGATTTGTTATTTTGTGCATTTTGCAATTTAGTCCTTGTGTTACATATTTTTACAATTAAGTCCTCCAAATTTTATAAATAGGTCCTCAGAATTTTACAAACAGATCCTCATCTTATAAATAGGTTTTCAATTTCATTCAAACTCATCTATCAAATTTAAAATGGATAGTAACTTTACTATTAAACTCTTATACGAAAATTTAGAAACAAGGAATGCGAGGGATGTTACACTCTACCCCCCTAAAAGAAAATTTAGTCCTCTAAATTTATCATACCTCTATCAATGACAAGATGAGGATAAACTTTCTTCATTTCCTCCTCTAGCTCCCAAGTAGTTTCTTCTCGAATGATGTCTCCATTTCACTTTAACGAGAGGGATAACCGGTTCCTTAAGATTTTATCCTTCCTATCAATAATTTGAGTGGGCTCCTCCGGATAGGATAAGTCTTTATCAATTACAATCGGCTCATAATTTATGATATAAGAGGGATCATGCACATACTTTCTAAGCATTGAAACATGAAAAATATCATGGATCTGACCTAAGGATGGTGGCAAGACAATCCTGTAAGCGACAGAACCAATTCTTTCAAGGATTTCAAAAGGTCCAATAAACCTTGGGCTTAATTTTCCTTTCTTCCCAAATCTTGCTACGCCTTTAGAAGGGGAAACCTTTAGAAATACAAAATCCCCTACTTAAAACTCAATATCTCTTCGTCGGTTATCAGCATAGCTCTTTTGGCGACTCTGGCAGTCTTTAGCCTTTTTCTTATAACTTGGATCTTTTCAGTAGTCTCTTGTACTTTATCTGGTGCTAATAACTTTCTATCGCCAACTTCCTTCCAACATATAGGTGTTCTACACTTTTACCCATACAAAGCTTCATAGGGAGCCATCAGATGCTTGAATGGTAACTATTATTGTAAGTGAACTCAATAAGAGAAATATCTTTATCCCATTCACCTCTCCAATCCATGACATAGGCTCTAAGCAAATCCTCAAGTATTTGAATTGTTCTTTCAGTTGACCATCGATGCAGGGTGATAGCGGTGCTAAACTTTACTTTGGTGCCCATAGACTCTTGTAATCTCCTCCATAATCTAGAAAGAAATCTAGAGTCTCTGTCAGAGATGATCTCCTTTGGAACACCATGAAGTCTTACTATTTCATCAACATATAAATCAGCAAGTCGATCAAGTGAATAAGTCATATTGATTGGTAAGAAATGTGCAGATTTGGTTAACCTATCAATAATGACCCAAACAGCATCATGCTTCCTAGAGGTTCTAGGTATTCCTGAAACAAAGTCCATGGTAATACATTCCCATTTCCGTTCAGGAATATCTAAAGCCTGCAATAAACCTCCGGGTCTTTGATGTTCTACTTTGATTTGCTAACAAGTCAAACACTCTGAGACATACATTGCAATCTCCTTTTTCATGCCTTCCACCAATAATGACTTTGGAGATCCCTATACATTTTAGTGCTACCGGGATGCATGGTGTATTTTGAATTATGACCCTCCATCGATTTGATTCTTGATATCAGGTTATTAGGAACACATATTCTATCCCCAAATCTCAAAAGGCCATCCTCTAAAATTTGAAAATTGGGCTTCAATCCCTTTTCAACTTCATTCCTAAAGTACATTAAGTGTGGATCTTGTAGTTGCCCTTCTTTAATTTGTTGCGTGAGATCAGACCGCACTTGAATAGAGGCCATCAACATCATTGAATTTTGCTCTTTTCTCATGACATTCAAATCACAATTTTCTTCTAAGAACCTCCATTGTTTCACAATCAGACTAGCCATAAAGCTTGTAGATTTTCTACTAAGCGCATCAGCTACAACATTGGCTTTACAGGTGATAATGGATGGTACAATCATAATCCTTTAGAAGTTCTATCCATCTTCGTTGCCTCATATTCAACTCTTTACGAGTAAAAATATACTTTAAACTTTTGTGATCAGTAAGGATTTTAAATGTTAGCCCATATAAGTAATGTCTCCAAATTTTTAGAGCAAAGATGATTGCTGCTAATTCGGATCATGAGTTGGATAATTCACTTCATAACTCTTTAGTGCCTAGAAGCATAAGCAATTACTCTCCCTTCCTGCATTAGATCACATCCCAGGCCCTTTCTTGTAGCATCGGTATAAACTACAAATCCCTCATTACCACTTGGTATAGTGAGAATAGGGCACTGGTCAATCTTCTGTTTTGCTCTTGGTAACTTTGCTCACAATCATCACCCCATTCAAATTTCATATTCTTAAGTCGGTTTGGTGAGGAGAAGCGGTCGAGAAAATCCCTCCACAAATCTCTGTAATAACCTGCCATGCCTAGGAAACTTCTAACTTGATTACATTTGTTGGTACTTCCCACTTAACCACTGCTTCTACCTTCTTTGGATCATGATATGCCTTTCCACACGAAATCACATGGCCTAAGAAAGCAATTTCCTTGACCAAAATTCACATTTACTAAACTTTGCATACAATTTCTTTTCTCTTAGTATGGATAATCGTTTCTCAAGTGTTCCTCATGCTCTTGATTACTCTTTGAATACACCAATATGTCATTAATGAACACAATTACACGATCATCCAAGAGTGGCTGAAATATCACTGTTCATCAATTCCATAAAAGCTGCGGGGCATTAGTCAAGCCAAAAGGCATTACCAAGAATTCATAGTGTCCATATCGGGTCTGAAGGCAGTTTTGGAATATCCTCCTTCTTGATCTTTAAGCGATAATAACGACCTTAGATCGATCTTAGAGAACACTTGTGCACCACTGCAATTGATCAAACAAGTCATCGATCCTTGGAAGAGGATACTTGTTTTTAATGGTCACCAGATTCAAGCTGTCTATAGTCAATACAAAGCCTCAATGTCCCATCCTTCTTCTTAACTAATAGCCTTTGGAGCACCCCATGGTGAGGCCATGATGGGTCGAATGAAACCCTTATCTAACAACTCTTGTATTTGCTTCTTCAACTCTTCTAACTCGAGGAGCCATTCTATAGGGAGGCTTAGATATTGGGGTTGTCGGGACTACTTCAATAACAAATTCACCATCCCTCCTGGTGGTAATCCGGGCAAGTCATCCGGAAATACATCGGGAACTCTTTAACCACCAAAGTTTCATTTGTTGAGTTTCTTGATCTGAATGATTCTTTACACATATAAGATAACAAAAATAACCCTTTTGCATAAGACGATGTGCTTGAAGTGCTGATACCAGATAAAGAGGCAAATCATGTTGTATTCCCTCAAAATAAAAGATGGGCTGATCCGGTAGACAAAAAGTGATCATTTTTGTATAACAATTGATACTAGCATGATAGGAAGATAGCCAATCCATGCCAAGTATAATATCAAAACCTTGGATCTCAGAAGGATCAAATCGGCAAGGAATTCATGTTCCCCAATAGAAATCAAACAAGATGGATAAATCAAGTTTGCTATCAAAGAATTCCCCACGATGATTACATACAACATATTATCCAGTGGTCTAGGTAGAACACTCAAATGACAAGCAAAATATGATGAAACAAAGGATAGATTAGAGCCAGGATCAAACAAAACTTTTGCATTTTTATTAGAAACATGAAGAATACCTTCGACCACTAATTTAGAGGCTCTAGCATCCTGCTCAGTGATAGCATATACTCTAGCATGGGCTGATGCAGGAGGTAGTGGTTCTTCCTTTTTCTTAAAGGGACAGTCTTTTATTTTGTGACCTAACTTTCCACAACCAAAGCAGGCTCCAGTCACCCAAAAACACCTATTTGTCTCATGATTGCTTCTACATTTTGTACATAATGGAATCCCTTGTGGTAGCTTCCTCATCTCATATCCGGATACCTTTACCCTCTTATTACTTCTCTCGAGTTCATTTCCTCTCCTATTTTTATAGAATCTTATCCATACTATTCTTGCTCATGATTTCTTGGATCTTTTCTAAATCTTTTTAATAATGAGCTCTTTCCACCACCTCAGAATATGCAGAAGTTTTAAAGGCGATATTCGGCTCCTTATGGTGGCCTTAATCCCCTCTCAAACCTCCTTGCTTTTCTAGATTCATCATCAGTCTATATGTGTGGCAAATCTGGAGAGCTCGATGAATTTAGATTCATATTTGGCCACCGTTAAATTTCCTGAATGAGATTCAAGAACTCCAATTCTTTCTGCTCTCTAATGCAATGGGAAATATTTATCATTGAACTTTCTGTAAATGCCTTCCAAGTGAATGACTCATGTCTAATTTCAGAAATCCTCCTTATTGTTCTCCACGGTGTTCAGCCTCGCCCTCTAACATAAAGGTAGCAAGAGAAACCTTGGATCATCAGGGGCAATTTAAAGCGTCAAATATTTTCTCTATCCGCATTATCCATTGTTCTGCTACCATTGGATCGGGCTCACCACTAAAGCGGGAGGACTTAGCTTCTTAAACTGTTCAATTCCTAACCCAATTCGATTTGAAGTCCCTCCATCATTTCTTTCCGATCGAACTTGTTGTTGCATTACTTGTGTCATAGCCTCTAGAGTCTTCGTGATTCCACTCAATTGATCAGAAGTAGATGCAATAGGAGAACCAGATGACCACGTCATTCTTGCTTCCTAAAAACAGCAAAAAGGAAAATTTTGATCAATCTCTAAATAAAAATCACTAAACCTCAAAAATTATGCATCTAGCATATCAAAATCCTTAGTGATCCTCAAATCATGCTCACGATACCACCTCTGTCACGCCCCCACAAATTATCACATTCGGGAGGTGTGACCACTTTAAAATTCATAATATTAAAATTCAAACAACAAAAACGTTCCCGGGATCCTAGCGATATTTGAGGACACTAACGATCATTCAAGTTGTAAATCACATCCATAACTCATAATTCATAAATCCTGTGCAATTTAATAATTCATAAACCACATCACTCCAAGATTCATGAAATCCAAAACCAACTCAAACTAAACAATATCCACATCATAAAATCCACGAGTGATGGAATCCATATAATTACAAAACTAACATTTACCACAGGTTCATATCATCATACCATTTAAACTTAACATTACAAATCCTAATGTGAGGGTCCTTCAACCTATACAAAACATATAAGTTCGAGGTACCATCAACATTTCACTAAACACAAAATGTAATTATACAACAAAACATTTCAACCACTACAGATCAACCCAAAATCTTCTAGCTTTCCTTCCTCATTAATTTAAACATCCCAGTCGATAAGCTAACTTTGAAAATATTATATAACAACGGGGTGAGCATGACAAAGCTCGACAAGTGACTAACATATCCATAGGGAAGGAGAATAGCTTTCAATAAACTTGATATCAAAATGCAAGGCGGATACTGAAAACAAATATATCATCATGTCGAATCATGAATGTCCTCTTATTCAACTTATTTAATTCATAACAAATAGAGTAAGGAATAATCGGAGCATATCGGAAGATGATAATGGTAAGTTGGAGCATATCCAATGACACATAGGACAATATGAAACATATCAATGGTGCATGGGTGATCTCTCGAACATATCGAATAACAAACAAATAACGAAGTTCGAATGTCAAATCGATCATTCACTTTCATATCATCCAAAGCGCACATATAAACACAAACAATGCTTTGGATATCATATCAAAAAACACAGAGGTGCAGTGGGATCTCACACAATATCTCCCACGTCTGGAAGAGTCATCATCCACGTGCTGGATGAAGCCAGAATAGGAGGCGTGAGCATCGCGGAGCTCTATGCACAAATACCCTTTACCATTTCTGGCAAAGGTCCAAATAATCCCTTTACCATTTCTGGCAAAGGTCCAAATAATCCCTTTACCATTTCTGGCAAAGGTCCAAATACAGGACAGGTATGAACAATAATTTGACACATATCGGAAGCACATGCGGAACAATAAAACGTACATGCGCCTTTTCGAAATAGTACGATGCAAGCATATTCTTTCACAATGCATGCAACTTTGAAATGAACATAATGACATGTGTATACAAGGGTTTGAAACAATGGAATAAAGCTGAAGCGAATGAAGGACTTTAGCTGAATTCAGTTTCCAACAAAAGGACAAAACAAGAATAGGCAAACTTGACAAAAATCTGGTTCTGGCAGAATTCAAAGGTATAATTCCTGAGTTGTTTGAGTAACCAAATATGCTCCAATTCACTCTAAATTAGTGTCATTTGAAAGATATAATAATCTAGATTCGGATTAACAAAGTTTGGTATGAATTAGAGGTCTCCACAGGAAGTTACAAGTAATTTAGTGACAGCAGGTCAGAAAACATCATCTCTGTTTTACAGAATGTATAGGGTCGACTAAAACAGACGTTTCGGTTGGTGTCTGTACTCCAAATATTTCAAATAAGATATGCACAGAAAGCTTTATGAGTCTACTTTCCAATAAGGTTAATTTTATCACCATTGAATCTGTTCACAGTGAGTTACAAGTGATAGAATGCCCAGAGGTCAGAACTCGGAATCTCTATTTTACAGATTCTATAGGGTCAATTCAAACAGAAGTTTAGATAGGAAATTGAACTCCAAATTCATACATCTTGGTCTCAAAATGAAGATATACAAGCATACTTTCGGATGGATTTAATTTTGCTTAAATACGAATTCAGTACAGAGAGTTATAGACATGATAAGGCAGAAAGGACAGAATCTGTAAAAGAAACTCAGATTCACTGTTTGATGCATAAATTGCAGAAATATCATTATTAAACTTCAATCCTCTAAAATTTTCAGGATTAGGATGAGAACAAGGATCAAACTAACTGTAGGAAGAGGTTAGAACACTTGCCTTTGATCAATTTTGATCCCAATGAAAAGTATTGAGCCCAAAAGAACCTAAATCCCTAATTCTCCTTCTCTTCTCCTTATCTTCTTCTCTCTTTCTCCCCCTTTCTTCTCCACGTAGGCTGCCTTCTTAGCTTCCTTAGCAATGAAGGCAGAGGGTCTTAAACGGTGGGATTTGTTATTTTGTGCATTTTGCAATTTAGTCCTTGTGTTACATATTTTTACAATTAAGTCCTCCGAATTTTACAAATAGGTCCTCAGAATTTTACAAACAGATCCTCACATCTTATAAATAGGTTTTCAATTTCATTCAAACTCATCTATCAAATTTAAAATGGATAGTAACTTTGCTATTAAACTCTTATACGAAAATTTAGAAACAAGGAATGCGAGGGATGTTACACAATCTGCACACCATTCCTGATTCTTATTTCTACTGTATATCCTTCTATCCTAAGTTTTGTAACCAAGTCTTAATTAATATAATTTTTATTTTATTTTAAATATATACATATAGAAAACCCTTTTAAGATAGCACAATTAGGGTGGACACCTGGTGCTTGCAGATATCTACAATCAGCTAGCGATAATATTATCTTCAATGTCAAATATGCTTTATGCAATGCTCACTATACTTTGTAAGTATTCTAGTTTCATTTTAGTGGTCATCTATAACAAATAAATTCTGAAAATTAAGTTTAATCTAATTCTTTTCCCTATACGCAAAGTCGGAATTTGGTGTGCTAGGTACCTAAATAGATTCTGGCTATGGAGTGATGCTTGAGCTCGGTTCTCCAACCTTGCTCAACTTTATCATACTCCCATTGTCTCCATCAAGAATGTGTTCCTTATCAAAGAACATTATTTTTTTAGCTACAAAAACCTTTTAATCCTCGGGGTGATAGAAATAATACTCATATGTGTCCTTGGGGTATCCCATGAATTTGCACCGTTCCACCCTAGATTTCAACTTGTCAGGGTTGTGTCTCTTAATGTGGGCAGAGCAGCCCCAAATCTTAACAACATTAAAATCAGGTTTCTTTCCTTTCTATATCTCATATGATGTAGACACTACCGACTTAGTTGGAACTCTGTTCAGAAGGTAAGCTGTGGATTATAGGGTGTATCCCCAGAATGAGTCGGGTAGGTTGATGAAACTCATCATGGACTGTACCATGTCTAACAGTATGTGATTCCTCCTTTCGGATACAACATTAAGTTATGGTGTATAAGGAGGTGTCTATTGGGACAAAATCTCATGGTTCTTGAGGAACTAGATAAACTCTGTACTCAAGTACTCATCTCCCGATCCAATCGAAGAGTCTTGATACTCTTTTTAATTTGAACCTCTACTTCATTCTTATACTCTCTAAATTTTTTGAAGGCTTTTGGACTTATACTTCCTTAAGAACACGTGTCCGTACATAGAGAAATCATCAATGAAAGTAATGAAGTAGGAATAACCACCTACGGCCTGAGTTGATATGGAACCACATACATCACTATATATAAGTTCTAGCAACTCTATGGCTCTCTCTCCACTTTCACTAAATGGAGATTTGGTCAGCTTTCCATGAAGGCAAGACTCGTTGCATATGACTCACAGTCAAATGGATCTAGGTATCCATCCTCCAGTAACTTTCGAATCCTTCCCTCATGGATATGACCTAGCCAACAATACTATAGGTATGCACTGTTCACCTCATCTCGTTTTCTTTTGGACTCACTTACATTCATGATATGTGGAGTAATATTTAGCATAATTAAATCATTATGCAATGTTTCTCTCGTGATGATCTGATCATCATTAATAGTTGAACAACTATTGTTCTAAAAAACTACTTTATAACTATTCAATGTCAAACATGAAATGAAAATAACGTTTTTGATAATAGAGAAAACAAAATAGCATGCATCTAATGCAATAATAGCTACATCAAGCAAATGTAAAATGACTTCACTGATAGCAACAGCAACAACTCTTGCTCCATTGCCTATCTTGAGGTCTATCTTGCCTCTCATCAATCTCTTAGGTTTTGCCAGATCTTGCAACAAATTACAAATGTGATAAGTACTAATGGTATCCAATACTCGTATGTTATCATATAAAGATTGATCATGAAGTATTTGAAACTTCTCCAAGCTTCTGTTTCACCTTCTCTGCAATATACTCTTTTCAGTTCCTCTTCCAGTGTCCATCTTTATTGTAGTGGAAGCATTAGCCTTTGTCCTTTGTCGGGTCCTTCTTAGCAACCTTTGCTTTACCCAGTCTACCCTTACCCTTGCCCTTCTCAAGGGATTTCTCTATCTTCTGAAAAGGAATTTAGTAGAGACTGAAGCACAAGATCCATATACAGGTTATCCTCTAGGACCATTCATAGACCTGTGAGTTTCTTTATCCACTCAATCATCTTAAGGACATGGTTCTGAACCGATGTCCCCTCAGTCATCCTAACACGGAAGAGACTCTTCGATATCTCATATCGTTGAGTTCTTCCCTATTCCTCAAATAATTTATGGATATGTATGAGTATGGATCTGACATCCATCTTTTCATATTGTCTTTGTAACTCGAGAGTCATGGAGCTCAACATGTAATACTGAGTAAGAGTGAAGTCATCTGTGTACTTCACATAACGAGCAATTTCATCTTTGCTTGCCCCTTCCTTGGGTGTAGGCATCATTATATCAAGGACATACATGACTTTCTCCATTGTGAGAACTATTCTCATGTTACAGAGCTGATCTACATAGTTCGGACCAATGAGGCGGTTGACATCAAGTATGCCACGTAGAGGGTCTAATGGTGACATTTTCTAAAAATAAAGATGTAGCAAAAATAAATAATATGCAGATTTTGTAGAAATATAAACAATCAAGATAAGGACTTCTATCTTGACGTGCTCTCCCTAATTTTCTAACGAGTCATGCGACACCCTCAACATGTGAAACGAAAGTCTCCGACAGACTTTGGTGGAGATTCAGATCCAATCAACATCTTAGTATAACCTCGAGGGACTCAACTAATCACACTAAGCCCAAAAGGTAGGTAACTCTTACTGATCACAACTCTTTGTGATTCCCGTCTTGTTCAGCCTCCAAATCACCATAGTCTCAAGGGACTCGACCAACTATGATGTTCGGTTAAGTCATCACCATCGTTACAAGATAAGTCTGATTCGATGATATACTCTCGAGGGACTCAACCAAACATACCATGTCCTCAGGTCACCGATGACATCTCTGTGCCATAGGCAAGATAGCGAATCACGATATAGGTGAGCCTCAAGGGACTTGACCAACTCAACCAACACCAGGAATCGGTTCCTACCTATAATGATGGAAGGCCATGTGGGTCAATTTAATTGTCTCACGTTTACCGACTTAATATTATCGGAGATTTTTATTCAGTTTCCTAATATAGCATGTCACACACATATATATTTAATATATATCTACATGTCAATATATATATATATATAGTAGGTGTATAAGCAAACACACATCACATGAGGAATCACACCACATGATCATGGACCACATCTTAATATGATCAAACTCGAGCTAGTGGGCCCAATTACTCACATCAAGATCTATATGTGCAGCGGCGCATCTCCATGCCCTGTGATCATCTCGTCCTCGTCGGTTTCGTCGGCATCTCGACGCATCTCTATGCATCATGATCGTCCGTCTTGACCTTGTGGGTCCTGCTATTGCTTCCATGCTCCCACTGCACCTGCTCGTGTAATTACAATATAATTACAAGTATACAGGCTTAATAATAAACGATAAACATAGAGACTCGTAAGTCCCAATAATAATAATAATATGATCAAATTATACACACATCATATGGTTCATGATCATCCATCCACATCATACATCACATGTACACATCATCATCATGTAGGACTACTAGATAAATAATAATAGTTAATTAAACTTTTTAATTAACTAATATTTTTTGAAATCATGGACAAGTAGGGAATTTTTTAAATTATAAAGGGTATTTTGGTGATTTATACAGAGGATACAACCTAAAATTTCTAAAATTATGAGGGATAAAATTATCTTTTGGCCAAAAACCCTAATTCCTTTCCTCCACTCTACTGGCGGTGGCTTTTGTAGGCGAGCGCCGCCCCTACCGCGAGCGGTGTGCCCACGGGCGGCACTGCCCCTTGTGAGTGATCGCCCCTTGCGAGTGATCGCCGCCCCTACCGACGTTGTGTCAGCGGTGGTGGTCGCCCTTGCAGGCAAGGTCATCCCTTGCGGGCAAGCTGTCACGGGCGATGCCGCAAGCGCCGCTTGCGGATAACGTTGCCTCTATGGGCGCCGCTTGCAAGCCCTGCAGGCGGCTCGCTTGCGAGCGGCGCCCCCTTTGCAAGTGACCGCTACTACGGGGCGCCACCCGCCCTTGTGGGTAGGCCGCAAACCTACGGGAGCCGTCGACCCCTAGAAGGCAAGCAGCCTACGAGCAGCCCCGTAGGTGTTGCTACTTGCGACTAGTAGGCAGCCGGCACTACGGTTGCCTACGTGCTATCACGAATGGTTGTTGCACACCCACAGCAACTTCGTCCAATGAACCGTTCATCGCTTTTGCATGCTTGTACATATCCTTGATAGCTTGTTTTGTTATAGTTTTGATGTGTTTTACTTGTAAAAATATAAGAAACAATAATTTGCAGTGCTGCAGTATGACCACTCGCCCGCACTGAGCAAAACTACCCTAAAAAAGCTCCGTTTTACGTGCTGTGACCTATTTTTTGCATACCACAGTTGCTTACGAAATGTCAGCCATCTAAGCACCGTGGAACCCCCTAGGTGGCATTGGGCTGGATGGGGCTTTGGGGTAGTGTCGAGCGTTGAACATCTTCACAAGTTTGCACGTCAACTTGATGGAAACTTGCCTTCGCGCCCGAAACCCGGAGAGTAGTTGTTTGTGGACTTGCAACTACTCGTTCACCCTTCTAAAGTTCTTGTTTTCCTCCTCTCTCTCTCTCTTTGTTCTTTTCTACACTCCAAGTGCTCACTGAATTTCTTGTAAAGCTTCCCTCTTCGCGAGACATCGGGACTTGTCCGTCGCTCGTTTCAACTCTAATCAAATTTCTGTTTTATAGGTCCTATGGGACCTGTACGTGGTTGAAACTTGGCTTACCCTTTACGAATGCACATGTCGCAAGGTTGCCTCAAGACGTAGGTAATCCCAACTAAGTCTAATCGAAGTGGGCGCAAGAGTGCTTCGCGACATAGGCAACTCTATCTAAGTCCGGGACTTGCCGTAAGGGTGCCTCACCACTTAGGCAATTCCAGCTAAGTGCATGATATTATGGTATCAGAGCGGGCAAGCAATTCGAGCAAGTAGTGAAGAAACTTTGCAATCTTGCTATAGTGAAATATCACGACGAGTCGAGCAAAATGGGACAAGCCGAACCATTTCCCTAAGCAACCACAGGTGGGCTGCATGTGCAAACTCGCTCCCTGGAGCCGCTCAGCCGCTCAGGAGTATTGGGAAATCTTTCAGGGGAGCGACATCACATGCATAGTGGAAGAACAGAAAACAAAACCCCAGATTTCCCATAGAAAGTTTCTGTCAGTCGTGCGAAGATCGGTGCGTCAAAAACAAATCCACAAAACTACACGTGTAAAAGAAGATACCTAGGGAGATCGTATATCCCTGAATTCATGTAGATTTGTGAGAGATGATGAAGGAGGTCAAGCGTCCTCCTCTCTAGCAGTATCCACACGGCAGGGATTGCGACGATGCACCTCTCTCTCTGGGGAGAGGAAAACAGGAGGTGGCTACCAAAAGAAACTCTCAACCTATAGAGCTTTGGTTCCCTCCTATTTATAGAGGCCCCTTGAAAACCCTAATGGATCTTTTGCCCTATTGGGTATTGGATCTCCATCAAATTACCCAAGCCTCTTAGATTAGTGGGTCTTTGCCTAATAATCTCTTATTAGCAATTATTGGATCTCATTTCAGGATCCAATAATTCAGGGGCTTAATGGATATCCAATAAGATAGGGGGTTCAACGGATATCTCATATCCGAACCTCTACTCGTCGTAACACCTACCATATGTGTGTAACCCTCAATGCCCAATATCGAGCTGACCGTGAGTCATACTTGTCAGAACTCCTTTTGACTTAGTGAATTATTATCTCTATAATAATTCACCCAACTCATCGACTATGGACGTACCAAGCCACTACGCCACGGCCCCCAGACGATACAAGGGAATCCAATCCTTTGGACCTATCTATCCTCAGTTACCATGTATCTATAATCTCTTATCCATCTAATATCCCAGACCCTATACCGGGCATGGTGCTGTCAGGCCAATACGATCTCTCCTCGAGTCTTGCTCTTGTCGGATTCTCTCAGAGAATCCTTTCTCTCTTAATCTGAATAACCTTGGCCAAGGATTTGTTTAAGCAAGAACACATGGGATATTCCTCTCATGATACCGAGAGTGGATGATCCTCTATTGATACTCAATAGCCCTCGTAAGGTTGGCTACCACTCCCAATGACCGGCTATACTAGATCTAGAACTTTCCAAACCTATAAGTCCAGTATCAAAGAGTGGAGTACTCATACAGAATATCCTTGGTGTCTCAAGTCTAAGGACCAGATATACTACTAGGACCATGGAATCGCTCTATGACGTGAGATATCAATAACCATCCAGCATTCCGTAGGTGGATCAATTAGTGAACTCATTCTCTAATGAGCACCTGCACTGTACCCTTAGTGTCCCCACACGAGTAGCTATGAGACCAGCTACCTCCATCATATGAACGGGTATACAGCACACCAGTCTATCCGGTTATCTCGATATCCTTCTCGAGTAACCTATGACCGGGATAATTTAGAGTTTGTGTTTAAAGATGAATCGGTCTCATTATCGTGATCTCATCACGATCCGATTCCCATTGCACAGATCCAAGGACATCACAGTATATGCAACACGCAAGATAAAGTGATAAAACACCTAATAATAAGCAAAGAGATAAAGTGCATATCAAGTCATAAGTGCCATCACTCATGTGATTGGCTTGCAGGGCACATATAACTAGCAAGGAGGAGCGCGACAATGAACATGATGAGCGAGAAGTTGGCTACTCGCCACGAGTGGAGGAGGCACAATCTGGAGCGCCAATCAGGAAAAAGAGCCATAAAGAGATACTCACAGTGGTAGAACTCGCTTGGATGTTCTTGAAGCAAGCTTAGAGGAACTCTACCTAGGTCAATGAAGGCTTCTTGGGGTAGAGAGCTCGCAAGAAGAAGCAGAACCCCGGATCGATAAGGTTGAGGCCCTGGTCAACCAACTAACGGATGACACTAAGAACTCCGTGCAACATCTGCAAGAAATTATGGCGGAACTCACTTCCAAAGTGACTTTGCTCATGCGGGCGCTAAATGCGGGAGGGAGCAACACCCGTGTTGCGCCGACACAAAGCTTCAAAGCACCCGAGCTACATTGTTATGGGGGTGCTAAAGAGCTCGAGAACTTCCTGTTTGACATGGAGTAATACTTCTGAGCTACGAGACCTGACTCTAAAGACACTAAAGTTTCGATAGCAACCATGTACCTGAATAGAGATGCAAAACTTTGGTGGAGGACCCATTGGGAGGAGATTCAACAAGGTCGATGCCGAGTGGACACATAGGAAGACTTAAAGCGAGAGTTGAGAACTCAATTCCTATCCGAGAACATTGAGTTCGTTGTAAGGAGGAAGTTGAGACAACTCCACCAAACGACTTTTATTCGAGACTATGTGAAGTAATTTTCTATACTGATATTGGACATCCAAGACATATCAGAAAAAGATAAGCTATTCATCTTTTTGGATAGCCTGAAGCCGTGGGCTCAGTAGGAACTACATCGATGGAATGTCATTGATGTGATTGGGGCAATTGCGGCCGTAGAAAGGCTCACTGACTTTGTTTCTTTAGAGAGCTCGGGGAAGAAGAAACAACCTTCAGGAAATCGCCCTCCAAAATATTCTCGAGGGAAGGAGCTCGGGGGCGACCAAAGAAAGAAGAGTTCCCATAAGGGGCCAAGCTCAAAAGGCAAGGCCTCGAAACCTAGCAGATGCTTTTTATGCGGAGGGTCGCACATGGTGAGGGAGTGCCCATAGAAACAAGCACTTAATGCCTTGACAGCATCAATCCACCCCCCTAAATTGGACAAAGGTAAAGTTGTCACTCTCAGTTCAAGTAGCTCAGAATCCAGTAGCGATGATGAGGAGTCACAAGGACCCCGAATGGGAGCAATGCATTTGTTGAATGCATTGCAGGGTCAAGTGGGGGAGAACATGAAGGTAAAGCAACAAAAAGTAAGAAGCAGCAAGTTAATGTATGTGGACATCTAGCTCAACAGCCAAACCACCCGTGCAATGGTGGATACGGGCGCTACCCACAACTTTATTGACGACCGAGAAGCAAAGCGACTTGGGCTGATCTTGGAGAAGAACCCAAGTTGGATGAAGGCGGTAAACTCGGAGGCCAAGCAGATCTTCGAGCTAGCAAAGGGAGTCCCATCAAGATCGGATCATGGAGCAGAAGCACAAACATGATGGCGGTGTCATTAGACGATTTCTAAGTGATTCTCAAAATGGAGTTCATACACACAGCGAAGTTGGTGCCAATGCCATTCTTAGACTCCTTATGTCTGATGGGAGGTGACAACCCTTGCATGGTTCCCATCTCTCGGAGAGGAACCAAGGATCCCCAACAACTATCGGCATTGCAATTGAAGAAAGGGGTACAAAAAGAAGAGTTAACCTTTGTGGCTGTTGTGAAGCTATAACCACTTGACAGGGAGGTCATTCAAGAACCTGCTACAGTGGCGAATGTTCTGAAGGAGTTCATAGATGCTATGCCACCTGAGTTACTGAAAACTCTGCCACCACGTAGAGGCATGGATCATCATATTGAGCTAGAGCCGGGAGTGAAGCATCTAGCGAGACCACCATACCGCTTATTCCCTCCCGAGTTGGCAGAGCTCAGAAATCAGTTAGATAAACTACTAAGCAGTGGTCTCATTCGCAGTTCCAAAGCACTATTCGGAGCTCCAGTTCTCTTCTAGAAGAAACAAGATGGGAGTCTCCGACTATGCATCGACCATCGAGCCCTCAACAAAGTGACGATGAAGAACATATATCCCATCCCTCTCATCGTGGACTTATTCGATCAATTGGGCAAAGTAAATTATTTCTCCAAACTCGACCTTCAATCGGGGTATTGGTGCTAGTCATATGTGCCCTGCAAGCCAATCACATGAGTGATGACACTTGTGACTTGATATGCACTTTATCTCTTTGCTTATTATTAGGTATTTTATCACTTTATCTTACATGTTGCATATATTGTGATGTCCTTGGATCTGTGCAATGGGAATCGGATCATGATGAGATCATGATAATGAGACCGATTCACCTTTAAACATAGACCCTAAATTATCCTGGTTATAGGTTACTCGAGAAGGACATCAAGATAACCGATAGGCGGTGTCTTTGTATACATCCATATGATGGAGGTAGCTGGTCTCATAGCTACTCATGTGGGGACACTAAGGGTATAGTATATATGCTCATTGGAGAATGAGTTCACTGATTGATCCGTCTACAGAATGCTGGATGGTTATTGATACCTCACGTCAGACAGCGATTCTATAGTCCTAGTAGCGTATCTAGTCCTTAGACTTGAGACACCAAGGATGTCCTGTATAAATACTCCACTCTTTGATACCAGACTTATAGGTTTGGAAAGTTTCAGATCTAGTACAGTTGATCAATAGGAGTGGTAGCCAACCTTACGAGAGCTATTGAGTGTCAATAGAGGATCATCCGCTCTCGGTATCATGAGAGGAATATCCCACGTATTCTTGCTCGAAAAAATCCTTAGCTAAGGTTATTCGGATTAAGAGATAAAGGGTTCTTGGGGAGAATCCGACAAGAGCAAGACTCGAGAAGAGACCGTATGGGCCTGACAGCACCATGCCCGGTATAGGGTCTCTGGGATATTAGATGGATGAGAGACTATAGATACATGGTAACTGAGGACAGATAGGTCCAAAGGATTGGATTCCCCTATATCGTCTGGGGGCCGCGGCGTAGTGGCTTGGTACGTCCGTAGTCGATGAGTTGGGTGAATTATTATAAAGATAATAATTCACTAAGTCAGAAGGAGTTCTGACAAGTATGACTCACGGCCAGCTCGATATTGGGCCTAGAGGGTCATACACATATGGTAGGTGTTGCGACAGGTAGAGGTTCGGATATGAGATATTCGCTGAACCTCATATCTTATTGGATATCCATTAAGCGCCTAAATTATTGGATCCTGAGATGAGATCCAATAATTACTAATAAGATATTATTGGGTAGAAACCCACTAATCCAAGAGGCTTGGGTAATTGGATGGAGATCCAATACCCAATAGGGCAAAAGATCTATTAGGGTTTTCAAGGGGCCCCTATAAATAGGAGGGAACCAAAGCTCTATAGGTTGAGGGTTTCTTTTGGTAGCCACCTCCTGTTCTCCTCTCCCTAGAGAGGTGCATCGTTGCAATCCCTGCCATGTGGATACCACTAGAGAGGAGGACACTTGACCTCCTTCATCCTCTCCCATAGATCTGTAGGAATTCAGGGATATACGATCTCCCTAGGTATCTTCTTTTACATGTGCAGTTTTGCGGATTTGTTTTTGACGCACCGATCTTCGTACGATGACGAAAACTTTCTACGAAAAATCTAGGGTTTTATTTTTTGTTCTTCCGCTGCGCATGTGATGTCACTCCCCTGAAGGATTTCCCAACAATTGCAGGTTCATATTGCTGAAGGCGATGAAGCGAAGACGCGTTTGAGTTCTTGGTGATGCCTTTCGGCTTAACCAACGCTCCAGCCACATTCTTCACTCTCATGAACCAACTATTCAAGGAGTATTTGGATAAGTTTGTGGTTGTCTACTTGGACGATATCATCGTCTATAGCCAAACACTCGAGGAGCATATTGAGCACATTCGAACAATTTTCAAAGTTCTCAGGGAGAATACTTTGTTCGTGAAAAGGGAGAAGTGCTACTTTGCTCAGAAGGTGATCTTATTCTTGGGGCATCAAATCAGTAATGGTTCCATTTGAATGGATAAATCAAAGGTGCAAGCTGTTACGGAATGACGAACTCCAAAGAAGGTGCTAGAGCTGAGATCCTTCCTTGGTTTCGTCAACTACTATCGGCGCTTCATAATTGGGTATTCGAAGCATGCAACTCCACTGATGGAGTTGTTGAAGGAGCAGTCTTAGAGATGGTCTGACAGATGTGGAGCGACATTAAAGGTTGCTATTTTGGAAGAACCGGTGCTCAAATTACCAGACTATGGGAAGCTCTTCGAAGTCCATACAAATGCTTTAGACTTCGCTATTAGGGGAGTACTCATGCAGGAGGGCCACCAAGAGGCCTATGAAAACCGAAAACTCAACGAGACCGAGCGACGGTATCCAGTGCACGAGAAGGAGATGACAGCAGTGGTCTTGTGGTGACACTACCTTCTCGGATCATGATTTGTGCTGAGGATGGACATCGCTTTGAGTTACTTTCAAACTCAGTAGAAACTCTCTCCAAAGTAAGCACGATGGTAGGACTTCCTAGCTGAATTTAATATAGTAATGGAGTACAAGCCTAGGAAAGCAAATGTCGTAGTTGATGCTTTGAGCCGGAAAGTGGAGCGAGTGAACGCTATGCAACTAGAGGGCAGAGGCCAAGCAAGTCAGTTGCACTCCAACTTCCTTTCTCAGATTAGGGATGGACTATACAGTGATCCCCAAGTAGTGACCCTGATGCAACTAATCCAAGAAGGCAAGGCTCGATGATTTTGGGTCGAAGGGACTCATCTACACTAAAGGGAATAGAGTTTATGTTCCTCGAGTGGACAATTTGAGGTGTGAACTCTTGAAAGAGTGTCACGATTCCCTTTGGGTAAGACATCCGGGCATTCACCGAACATTAGCTCTCATGGAGAGGGCCTTCTATTGGCCGAAGATGAGGACGGATGTAGAGGAATATATTCAAATGTGCCTAACTTATCAATAAGATAAGGTGGAGCAATGGATGCGGTGGGACTTTTAGAGTCGTTGCCCATACCAAAAAGATCGTGGGAGAGCATTTCTCTTGACTTCATATCAAGCTTGCCGGTAGTAGGGGGACTCGGATCGATACTCGTGGTGGTCGATCGATTTTCAAAGTATGCAACCTTCATTGTTGCACCCCTACACTGTTCAGCAGAGGAAGCGGCCAAGCTGATGATGAAGAATGTGGTAAAGTATTGGGAAGTCCCGCACAATATCATAAGTGATCGAGATGCTCGATTTCTAGGATGATTTTGGACCGAGCTATTCAAATTATTGGGGTCTAAGCTATACTTTTCTATAAGCCTCCACCCTCAAATGATGGCTAGACTGAGAGAATAAACTCGCTCCTAGAGTAATATCTTTGGCACTATGTGAGTGCTAACCAACGAGATTGGGTGAAACTGTTGGACATAGCTCAATTCTCCTACAACTTGTAGTGAAGCTCTACATCCAACAAGAGCCCCTTTGAGATCATCACAGGATAACAACCGTCGACTCCTCACACTTTGGCTATTGGTTATACTGGGAGTAGTCCATCCGTATATCACTTTATAAAAAAAGGGTATCAGAATGCAAATATTGCGTGGGCTTACTTGGAGAAGGTGACAAAAAGATGAAGAAGTGGGCAGACTTGGGAAGGCAACCATAGGAATTCAAAGTCGGTGATTTAGTGTTTGTGAAGCTCCAGTCAGCATCACTCCAATTCTTTAGAAACAAGGTGCACAAAGGATTGGTGCATAAGTATGAAGGGCCCTTCCCAATTATCAATAGGGTGAGCAACGTCTCCTACAAGTTTGCAACTGCTGGCATGTCTCAAAATTCATAATATTTTTTACGCCAATAACTTAAAAGCTTACTACTCAGATCCGCAAGATGCTTCCCGAAGTATTCTAACTCGGCCACCACCCACCAAAGCCTCTTACGAGAAGCGGGTTGAAACTATTTTAGCGGATCGCAAGACAAAGCTACCCGACGGAGCTAAGCAGATTGACTACTTAGTGAAGCGACGAAAGCTTCCCAGAACCGAAGCCAGTTGGTAGCCAAAAGATGCCCTCCGACATGAAGAAACAACCATCAAAGTCTACTAGCAAGCATTGATGAGGGAGTCGACTGTTTAAGTAGGGGAGAATGTCACGAACGGTCGTTGCACACCCATAGCAACTTCATTCAATGAATCGTTTGTCACTTTTGCATACTTGTATATATCCTTAGCAGCATGTTTTGCCATAGTTTGGTGTGTTTTGCTTGTAAAAATGTAAGAAACGATAGTTTGCAGTACTACAGTATGATTGCTCATCGCACCGGGAAAAATTACCCTAAAAAGGCTTCGTTTTCGTGTGCTATGGCCTATTTTTTTAGATCGCAGTCGCTTGCAAAATGTCAACCATCTCAACACCCTGAAACCCCCCAAGTGGCACCGGGCTAGATGGGGTTTTGGGGTAGTGTCGGGCGTTGAACATCTTTACAAGTTTGCACGTCAACTTGATGGAAACTTGCCTTCGCGCCCGACACCCGAGGAGTAGTTGTTTGCGGACTTACAACTGCTCATTCACCCTTCTAAAGTCCTTATTTTCCTCCTCTCTCTGTTCTTTCCTGCACTTAAGTGCTCACTGAATTGCTTGTAAAGCTTCCCTGTTCGCGAGACATCTGGACTTGTCCGCCGCTCGTTTCAACTCTAATCAAATTTCTATTTTACAGGTCCTACGGGACCTGTACGAGGTTGAAACTTGGTTGACCCTTTGTGAACGCGTATGTCATAAGGGCTCCTCAAGACTTAGGCAATCCCAATTGAGTCTGATCGAAGTGAGTGCAAGAGTGCTTCGCGACTTAGGCAACTCCAACTAAGTCCGGGACTTGCCGCAAGGGTGCCTCACCACTTAGACAATTCTAGCTAAGTGCATGATAGTGCAGCACACAGGCTATCGTCCGCTTACATGCAGGCGACAGTAAGGGCAACAATAGTTGCTGCCCTTTTTCGTTTTTGCATTAATGATTTTGACATCAAGAGCCTCTCTAAATCATAACTCATGTAGTTAAAATCCAATCTTCACACGAATAACTTGGCTCTGATACCATTGTTGGGAAATCTAGAAGTGACATCACATGCATAGCGGAAGAACAAAAATCAAAAATAAAATCCTAGATTTTCATGAAAAGGTTTCGTTGTTGTGCGAAGATCGGTGTGTAAAAATTCGTGAATCTGAAAACTGCATATACAAGAAAGATAGTACCTAGGGAGATCGTATATCCTTGAATTCTTGCAAATTAGTGGAGAAGGATGAAGGAGGTCAAGCGTCCTCCTCTCTAGCGGTGATCCACACGGCAAGGGCTATGAAGATGCTCCTCTCTAGGGAGAGGAGAATAAGAGGTGACTACTAAGAAAACCCTAGCCTATGAGCCTTTGGTTCCCTCCTATTTATAGAGGCCCCCTGTTAACCCTAATGGATCTTACTTTATTGGGTATTGGATCTCTATCCAATTACCCAAGCCTCTTAGATTAATAGGTCTCTACCTAATAATCTCTTATTAGCTCTTATTTGATCTCATCCATGGGATCTAATAATTCATGGGTTTATTGGATATCTAATAAGATAGGGGCTCCGATGAATATCTCATATCTGAACCTCTACTCGTCACAACACCTACCATATATGTGTGACCCTCTAGGCCCAATATTAAGCTGGCCATGAGTCATACCTATCAAAACTCCTTCTGACTCAGTGAATTATTATTTCCATAATAATTCATTCGACTCATCGACTACAGACGTACTAGGCCACTACACCGCATCCCTAAGCGATATAAGGGAATCCAATCTTTTGGACCTATTTGTCTTCAATTACCGTATACCTATAGTCCCTCATTTATCTAATATCCCAAAGATCGTATATCGGGCATGGTACTGTCAGGCCCATACAGTTTTCACTCGAGTCTCGCTCTAATCGGATTCTCCCGGAGAACTCTCTCTCTCAATCTAAATAACCTTGGCCAGGGATTTGCCTGAGCAAGAATACATAGAATATTCCTCTCATGATACCGAGAGTGGATGATCCTCTATTGACACTCAATTATCTTCGTAAGATTGGCTACCATTCTTGAGAACCAACCGTACCAGATCTAGAACTTCCAAACCTATAAGTCCATCATCAAAGAATGGAGTACTTATACAAGGCATCTTTGGTGTCTCAAGTTTAAGGACCAGACACATAATTGGGACTACGGATTCGCTGTTTGACATTAGGTACCAATAACCATTCAGCATTCCATAAGTGAATCAATCAGTTAACTTATTATCCAATGAGCACCCGCACTATATCCTTAGTGTCCCCACATGAGTAGCGATGAGACCAACCACCTCCATCATATAAATAAGTATACAGCACATTAATTTGTCAGGTTATCTCGATGTACCTTTTGAATAATCTATGACCGAGATTATTTAGGGTCCGTATTTAAAAGTGAATCGGTCTCATTATCGTGATCTCATCACGATCTGATTCCCATTTTACAGATCCAAAGACATCATATACATCTAGATAATGTGAGAAAATACCAATAATCATAAGCAAAGAGATTTACACAGTGTACTATAGGTGCCATCACTCACGTGATTGGCTTATAAGGCACCTATAACTAACACTACCCACGCGCGCTCATCACGTGTGTGTTATCACCCATGCGGTTGCCTACGGGCTTGTGCGCGGTTGTTATTGCTATTGCGGTGTGCACGCAACCTGGTGTAGCTGCTACCGCCCGCAAATTCACCAACCATACGCAGCGAGGTCGGCATCAGTGCTGCACAACGATCGTCGCTGTTTTGTAATAATCAAAGATCGTATTACAAAGAATCTAACATTGCTTACAAGCAAGCGACAAAACAAAATAGATAAGAATACAGATTGATAAAATATAGATCATTCAAATATCATAAATTAGAAAACAACAGATCTAAGGTATTTGATTTCAAGAACCTAGGCTTTGATACCAATTGTAAACATAAAATCTGTGATATTCTATATAAAATATGAAAAAAAATTTATCCTATTATTGAAATCAAATAACATTAAATCGATTTTTATGGTGTGTACCTTTTAATGTCATTTGAAAAGGATCTTTGTGTGATTTGGGCATCGTCTTTGGATCCAAAACCACTATCAATCTACAAGGAAAACTAGACACATTCTCTCTTTTCCTATCTTTTCACAAAACTATTTAGATTGATGGTTTAGGGAGGTTGAGAGAGAAATTGTAATCTCTCAACGTTTGTTCTCTATGACATGCATCATTTACTCCCTAAAGGTCATATCTATTTATACACGAATGCAGAGGGTTTAGGATAAGTTATTAGAATAGTTCCTTTCATCAACAACATCCCTAAAGAATCCTATTATAATATAAAATTCTTTTTTATTAATCAATATCTGTCATATATCTTATCTAACGATCACATAATCTAACAAAAAGTTCTAAATCTCTCTTAAGCATAATAGTTTTCTCACTCTTCAACCTATTCCTCCATTATCTTCCTAATTAAATGTACCAAGTTAGTAAGAAAGAGAAATATTTATAATCCATAGCACCTTCTCCACAAAAATCCTTTATTTGAGATCTCCAATTACACATCTTAATCTTGTTATTAGTTCTACAAAGAGAGATAAAAGAAAGCTACTCTTAGAAAGATTTTTTTAAAAAATGATAAATAAAATTTTATATTTTTATTTAGGTAAAAATTTAGATTTTTTTTATAAATTTCAATAGCCAGAATAATTAAGACTTTACGATTTTATTATTACTGTATACTCAATTTTTTTTCATATAAAATGAAAGAACAGAAATAAGCTATAAGATAATTACCGTAGTGCAATCCAAAATCCCGATTTCAATATGCATATAATAATGCATGATGATAACTAGATTTGGATCTCAACTCCAGATGACTACGCTACTATCAACATTGTGCATCATCCATCGAGAATGATCTCCTCTCACCACACAAATTGCTCATTATTCTTGCTAATAGTAACAATATTTATCTTTTGTCAACCTCATTTGGATTTAGCTGAAGAAACAGTTGATTGTTGGAAGCAAACTTGATACTGTGGACAAACACATGAATTATGTTTGAGCACTTTGGAAAATAAATCTTTGGTTATGCCTACTGTTTTAATTAATGGCTCTGTGAAAAAGGAGGAACATGATAAATGCTTTCTTTCTCTAATCATTTTGCACTTGATCCAAGTAATGAATAAAGTCAGCTGCTTTTATTCTCTTTTGATGTCCACAATGCGACGATGGAACTTTGCATATTGATTGTTTTTGTAAGGTCTTGAGAACTTTGCATGTTGGTTATTTTCTTCCCTCCTTTTTTTTTTTTTCTTTCCTCATGTAAAACATTTTTTATTTTCTTCTGCCCTATCTTATCTGTCTTATTTTCTTAACCCCCTCCTCTCTCTATAAATTAATTTATAAGTTTATAATAGACCTCTTGAAATATTTGATCTAACACCTTAGTTAGGTTAACTTTAGGAAAAAAAAAGTCTAATGCATCGATCCAAAATACGTTAGTCCAAATTAATAATAATGCACATCGGATTCTTATAAAATAATTTAAAATTATATCGGTGAAATATCATAAACTAACTTAGCATTATAATTAATATTTTAAATATAAGTGTTAGAGAACAGATTTTCAAACTCTCAACTTAAAGTAGTGAGATATATAACATCATCAAATTAATGTTTTGGTGTAAACAAAAAATAATTTGGGAGTTAATCCGGAGTTACAAAATTGTAGCTTCCATCAATAATAGCAAGTAATTTTCTTATATGAAATTAATCCCTGCACAGTGGTCAGTCACATCATTCCTCCCAACAGTAAAAGGCCAAAAAAAAAAAAAAAAAAGGCTCTGTTTTGCCCCTGCCCAGGCCGCTTTCTCTCCTCTTTCTCTTGGCCTCGCGCTCCTCCTCTCACCCTCTCCCTCTCTCTTAAAGACTCCCTTGGCCTCCGGGTGGCGCTTCTTTGGTTCACACCGCCACCCTTCCCTTCTCTTCCTTGCTGTCTCTCGTCAGGTTCCTTCTTTCCGGGTGGACCTCTCGTATTATTTGGCCATCGGAAGAGAGAGGTGGTGCGGAGGGATGGGTCCGGGTTGGCAGCCCTGGACAGGGCTCGAGCGGAGGAGCAACCACATCCCCGTCAAGCTCTCCGCCCTCGTGCTCCTCGTCTACCTCACCTTCCGCATCCTCTTCTCCGGCTTCGTCGTGCTCCTGCCCGTGCCGGAGTTGCCCGCGGTCGCGGTGGACAGATCGGACTCGAGGGAGGTGGCCGTCGGCGTCGTCTCGGACGCGAAGCCTCGCAAAGGTTGGTGATTTCTGATCGAAATATCTGATCTTTTATGGTGGAAGGCGTAATGCGGGGCTCCGGCGTCCGACAAAGAACGTAAAGGAGACGTTTTCGGTGCCCCTCTTCGTGCTTTCTTTTATTAGAACGGTTAAAGAGCCGATTTTGGATGGTTTCGCTGTTGGATTCTGCATTTTTAGCGTGGAGGGTTGTGAACTTTCCACGAGAGCGAGGCTTTATCTTTTTAATATCTGGATTTTATGTTAGAGAAAAATTCACCAATTTCTGTGCTTTAGTTTGATGCGAGAGTTTATGTGACCGATTCTTGTAAGGTCTTTTTTTTCTTATTCTCGAGAAAGAATTGATTTTTCTTGTCCCGTTTCTGAATAAAGTCAAGGTTCTTGAATTATGTTGGTGGGGTTGAGATGTCGAGAAATTAGATTACTGTTATGGAGTGTTAATTCAAGAGAGCATAGGAAAGCGATGTTTTAAAGGCTTACTGTTGTCAACGCCACTTCTAGGCAAGCCGTCAGGTAAGAATTTAATATATGTGATGCTATCAGTTGTTGAATTTATGGAAGTGTTTCTTCAACTGTTTTGTGGTTGCATTGGGGGATCACATCAGGATGGTCCGTGATACTGTCATCGAATGCTAGTGAAGTGCATATCGACAAAGGCATTATTCTAAATCTATGAAAACCTGAATGAAACTGATTGGAGACTAGATTTGTTGATCGGTTACGTTTACATTCTGTGTAAAAGAGAGCTATATTTCAGAAGCTTTAGCCGGAAAATTTCACCAAAAAAGCTTGGCAGCTGATGTAGTTTATTGTGGCTATCAGATATCATCCCAATGCAATTATCTTCTCAGCTCATGTTGTTGAATATCTTTTGCTCACTCAAGGCTCATCATCAACAGATTCTGATTATCCTGTTCCAGAAGCTGCCCCGGTGCTTGGAAAAAAAGAAAAAAAAAATAGAAATCAACAAGGTAGTGAGTCTCAGAATTCAGATTTGAATTCTGATGGAAAAACAAATAGGAAAAAATAGTTCCTAGTCAAACTTGCACAACTTTTTTGTTGCTGTGCCCTGTCGAGCAGCTAAGTTCAGCCAGGAAGAAATTGTCATTTTTGTTGTTGGACCTTCATGGTTAAATATCTTTTCCCAAGTCTTTTTCTGTGTTCCGAGACAGAATGTAACTGAAGCTGAAGTGAATTGTACGTCATTCTTGATATGATCAGCAGAGTAAAATCAATGTGCCTCTTGTTTATTTGAGACATAGCAAATAGCATTTGTGGCTGATAATGACATCTTAACTGGTGGCAACAGATCTTGCAATATTCGTCTACTTTTGTGGTTGTCCATTGTGTAATGTGTTTTAAATCTCTATTGTAACATTTTCATAGTTTTCTTCTTCTTCTCTCTCTCTCTCTCTCCCTCTCTCTCTCTCTCTCTCTCTCTCTCTCTCTCTCTCTCTTCTCTCTTTATTTCATTTGTCATTTTCTTTTAATGCATACTTATTGGGCTGGTATTTGAATTGGGTTATGCACTATGGTAATGCAGATAAGTGTAATCTTTTTACTGGGGAGTGGATTCCAAATCCTTCAGGACCAGCATATACCAATGAAAGCTGTCGATTTATAGAATCTCCTCAGAATTGTATGAAGAATGGGCGTCTTGATATGGGATATCTATTTTGGAGATGGAAACCACACGGTTGTGATGTTCCTCCTTTCAATGCCCAGAAATTTATGGATGTTATGCGGAACAAAACTTGGGCACTAATTGGTGATTCAATCCTTCGCAACCATGCACAGTCATTGATTTGTCTCCTTTCTAAGGTGAATTTCCTTGATGTTATATCATCAAACTAGCCTTTAAAGTTCAGTCAAAGCAATTTGTCGATTTTTATTATGGCGTGTTGTAACCAAAGTGAATATCTGATATCTTACGACTAGCATTCCACATTTTCTCCAAGATGATTTCAGATAACATATGGCACATTGTAACCAAGATGGACAATTTGAAACAGGAAAAAGATAAGTTTGAGAATGGGGATATCGATGCAATATGCACATAAAATCAAAAGCTTTAACTTAAAGTTTTGGGTAAACATGAAACAGCACTTTTGATAAACTTGTTTGTGGCATGATGGAAGTATTATGAGGTGACGAACCATATCTTCAATATTAGAGTCAATAGTTTTTTGATGATTTCTCTTTGTTATCAATCCTTGATAGTATGCTATGCAGGACTATATTTTCCTCATCCTCACGTATCGTCTTTTGTTCAAAGCGTTGGCCCAGACTGGGGCCGGATTATTATGGTAATATCAGTCATAGGTTATAGAACTTATCGAACTGGTGTGTTGTGCCTGGATCCATTGATGCAATCCTGATACTGGTTGGTTGTTTAGAACCGTACAGACTAATCTGAGTGTTAAATAACATTATGGTTTGTATATTTTGGTTCACTGCTTCAAATGTTTCTGTAGTAAAATCACACATGTTATTTGTAAGCCAAAATTGACCATCTTATCGCATTTCAGGCTGAAGATGCTGTTGAGATCTATCATGACGAACAATACAAATCAAGAACATGGCGCTTTCCTTCTCACAATTTCACCATCTCACTCATCTGGAGCCCGTTCCTGATTAAAGCAGAGATTTTTGAAAATGATGATGGTGAGTCAAAATCTGAAAACCGGCTCCATCTTGACACCCTCGATGACAACTGGGCAAGTCAGTATACCAGCTTTGACTACATGGTCGTATCGGGTGGGCAATGGTTTTTGAAAACTGCAGTCTATATGGAGAATAACACAGTTGTTGGCTGCCACTACTGCCCTAAGCTGAACTTATCAGAACTCGGTTACGAGTATGCTTATAGTAAAACCCTCAATTTGGTCTTCCATTTTGTCACTACTTCTGAGCACAAGCCGATTGTTATTTATAGGACATGGGCGCCAGACCACTTTGAATATGGTGAGTGGTTCAGTGGTGGTGTCTGTAACAGGACCGCACCATATAAGGCAGGGGAGTTTGATGGCAGAGAAGTGGACCATGTGATGCGAAAAATTGAGCTCGAGGAGTTCAACAGGGCGGTGGCACTCGATGGAACAGAGAATGTGGCACACCTCAAACTCCTGGACACTTTCCAACTCTCTTTGCTGAGGCCTGATGCCCATTCAGGACCTTACAGGAGATTCCATCCGTTTGAGAAGGATAAGAATGCGAAAGTTCAGAATGATTGCCTGCATTGGTGCTTGCCTGGTGCAATCGATTCTTGGAACGACTTAATAATGAAGCTTATACTGGATGAATGATCTCGGTTACAGATTTTTCGAAGCCGATATCCCTGCTGAGATTGATTTATTTTGGACAGCCAACGGCGAGATTGTCGAACAGCTACACCATTCCACTGCAGATGATTTAGTATGGTAGGCTGTTATTAGGTTTAGATTGTAAATCTTGGTTCATGAGTCTTAAATTGGCTTGTCATGATTTTGTTTCGACATTTTTTTGATATCATAAGATATATGCTTACTGTGGTGTACTTGAATAGAAAGCTGCAAGTCCAAGTACTCTGATGTGTATTCTCTTACTTATTTTCTCTTTTCTCTTTATGTAAAATTTAATTATGAAAAAAATTCAAACGACGTGAGTTGTTGTTGTGATTGTTAAATTATCCTTTGACTATACTGATCAACTCCATTACGAGCTTGATTAGCTTCATCATTAGTAAAACTTGAAGCTTTCTTTTCAAAGTTAGACTAATTTTAAAGAAGACAGACCTTAATTAAGATTTGTGGCTGAACTCATTAACCACATCATAGTATTTAAGTACCAATAACCTACAAAACTTACGTATTTAATGTTGGTTTAGAAGCCAATAACAACTTAATTAATATATATATATATATATATATATATATATATATATATATATATATATATATATATATATATATATATATATATATATATATATATATATATATATATATATATATATATATATATATATATATAGGAAAATATTTGTCTAAACCAATAAAGATATTTATTATAGATATATATATATATATATATATATATATATATATATATATATATATATATATATATATAGGAAAATATTTGTCTAAACCAATAAAGATATTTATTATAGCATGCTTAAAATTAAAACATACTAACTTACTAAACAAAATGATAGGATTTTTTCTGCACATAATATTTTTGACACATGTATATAATTATAACCTCAAACAAAAAAAAAACAAACATAATAAATCCAAAATTTACACACAAAATGCTCACTAAGTTATCATTGATATTTGTGTTGGCATGTGCTTGCACATGCTCATGTAATTAGATAGGATACTAATATCCTTACATATAAAATAGGGTCTATAGTTAGTAATCGCTTAGTAAGTATAAGTCTTTATATTTTTATTTAGGTAAGCATACATCATGTCATATATACAACATATATTTTTATTTAGGTAAATAGTTCATCCTATGCTTTTTTTTTTAACAAGTATAATCCTACAACATAGTATATATAAAAATAAAGTGGTAAAATTCTACATCGAAATAATTCAAAATATTTATATGCATATATAGAAAATATAGCAAATTCATTGACTTCTATACCTATATTATAACATATACATACACTCCCAGACCATACGTTATCGTAATATATATGTGCACTCCCACATCACATGTTATAATATATATACACACCCATACCATGTTAGGATCTTAACGACACTAAGAGGGGAGATGAATTAGTGTGATAATATTTTTAGTATATTGTAAAACTTCGATAAATTAATACGTTTTCGAAACTCGATTGATCAAGTTAAAGTTACAAGTAAAGAAAATAAAACTAGGTCATAATTAAAGGGCAAATAAAGAGAGACAAACCAATTTATAGTGATCCGATCTTCCCAACCTACATTCACTCCCGAATCTTCTTCTCTCGAGGCCACCAACTTTCACTATCGATCTTCTTTCTAATGAGCGAAGATCAATTACTCTTGTTATAACTTTCTCATTTTTTAGGTTGAGGAGATAACCTTCACACTCTCATTTTACATAAGATCTCTCACCTCCTATAACTTAGAATTATAACCTAACTCAAGAGGAGGAGAGTCGCACTATGCTCAAAATGAGAGTTTGCAACACTTTTTTGCTTAGGAAATAAGTGCTCCATCAACCAAGTCTGAGTGGATTATTTATAGGTCCTAAAAGGCTTTAAGAATGGAGCTAAAAATTCAAATCCCTGAAATTTCAGAGGACGGGCAATACTATTAGGACTATAAAGGCACTAAGAGGGGGAGGGTGTAAATTATGATTTAAAAATTCGTTCGATGAAACCGATATAAAAAATATGCTTAATTTAGAATATAAGTAAGTGTAATAAGTAATTAAATCAGAAAGCAATAGTAATGAAGAGCATAAAGGAAATGCACACTAAATTTATAGTGGTTCGGTCGTCACGATCTATGTCTACTCCCGATTCATCCTCCGTAGTAGCCACCAGCTTTCACTAATAATCTTCTTTCAATGGGTGAAGATCAACCACCCATGTTACAACTCTTTTCTCCTTTTCATAGGTTTAGGAGAGAACCTTTACAACTCTTCTTTTTTTACAAGTAATCCTCACAACTCTCTTAGAATGACTTAGAAGATTGAGGAAAAAGGTACTCAAGACTTTCAACAGAGTTTGCATACTTAGAATCATAAGTTTTTTGTGCTCTTTTCTTGCTTTCTCAAGTAAGAATAAGTGGAGTATTTATAGGCCCCAAATGGTTTCAAAAATATAGCAAAAAAGTCTCATCCCTGGATTTTCGAGGTACTGGCGGTACTAGCGCCAATGCTGGGTGGTACCACCGCTTGGAAAACTAAGCACTAACGGTACCACCACTTGACACAATCTTAAAGATTATGTTTTGGTGAAACTATCACCAATTTGGGTAGTACCATCGCTAGTTTGGGCAGTACCATCACCTAACACTAGCGATACCACCATCGAGTCTTTTGAAAATGTACACTTCATACTTTCCAGCTCATAGGCGATTCCATCGCCTAGTCTGGTAGTGCCACCGCTTGACCCAACTATAGGTCACTGAATGGGCCTTCCATTAGGCCTAAATCAGCCTTGATTTAGGCCCAATGGGCCCCTAATTGAGTTGGCATGGTTACACCTAAAACCAACTCAATTAAGATCTAAACTACGACGATCAAGACAAACGATTACATAACATGAATCTTATGTTGTCTGGCATGTCATTGGTTCCTCCGAACTCCCAGCACATTGTGCTTTCCTTTGGCATATTGCCCAATCCATTGGCATGTTGACTCTTGCAACATTTGATCTTGGTACAATATCCGATCCTTCTGGCCTGATGCTCGATCTCTGACTCCAGCCCAACGTCTGATTCTTTTACTTTAATCGATTTATCTTTTCATGATCAAAGTTAGTCCTACATCACTTTTCTCAAATGTTAATTAGATCATAAACTCATCAATTGATTTCATCATCAGAATCTGGGATTCAATAATCTCTCCTTTTTTATGATGACAACCAATTAATGATGGAGTTTTAACTAAACTCCTCCTATCTATATGCCATATCGAAATAAACTTGAATTTAGAACATGATAACCTTATAATTATAATATCTTTGAATTCAAGTCGAAATAATTTTAATCATGAATTATAGTAATCATATGCAACACATCATATCACAGTAATCATTACTTACTTTATATGCATATCATTTGCATACATCATCATAAAAAAATCATGTATAAATTTAAATCATCAAGGTACATTATAACATGTATAATTTCATAATTCCAAAACATAAAAATTTCAAATTATCATAACTTCTCCCCCTTTGTCATCGATAAAAAAGAAAAGTGTAAGTGTTTTTACTTCTCATTGATGTAAGATAGCAATTTTTTGAGATGTGCAAGTTAGCAATTTTTTGCTTCTCTTGAGATATGCATGGTAGCACTTCTCTTTCTCCCTTTTGTCATTATCAAAGAAAAAAAGAAAAGAAGGATGCAATGGTGAGAAATCAATGTTCCAATCATCACATGAAAGATATCAAAGATAAGTTCAAATCATAAAAGATCAAGTCGTGAATATTAAAAAATCATAATTCATTTTGATAAATCTTTTATTTTGTAAATAGTGAAAAGAAAGAATCATAGTAAACGATCTTGATGCTAGTCATAGGTGCCCTGCAAGCCAATTACGCGAGTGATGACATGTATGATGACACGTAATTTTTTTGCTTATTATTATTATGGTATTTTTTCACTTTATATTATTTATTGCATAAATTTATTGTGATGTCTATGGATTTGTGCAATAAGAATCAGATCGTGATGAGATCATAATAATGAGATTGATTTACCTTTAAACATAGACCATAAATAATTCCAATCATAGATTACTCGAGAGGGACATCGAGATAACTAGACAGACTGGTGTATACTATATATCCATCCATATGATGGAGTCAGCTAGTCTCATAGTTGCTCGTGTAGGGACACTAGGGATATAGTGTAGGTGCTCATTTGAGAATGAGTTCATTGATTGATTCACTCACAAAATGTTGAATGGTTGATAGTACCTTATTATCAAACAGTGATTCTGTAGTCCTAGTGGTATATTTGGTTATTAGACTTGAGACAACAAGAATGTCCTGTATGAGTACTCCACTCTTTGATACCGAACTTATAGGCCTAGAAGTTCTAGATCTAGCACAACCGGTCATCGGGAGTGGTAGCCAATCTTACGAGGGCTATTGAGTGTCAATAAAGATCATCTACTCTCAGTATCATGAGAGGAATATCCCATGTGTTCTTACTCAAACAAATCCCTAGCTAGGGTCATTCAGATTGAGAGAGAAAGAGTTCTCCGAGAGAATCCAATTAAAGTAAGACTCGAGTAGAAATTATATGGGCCTGACAACACCATGCCTGGTATATGGTCTCTAGGATATTAGATGGATGAGGGACTATAGATACAAAGTAACTGAGGACAGATAAGTCCAATGGATTGGATTCCCTATATCGTTTGGGGATTACGACGTAGCAGCCTAGTACGTCCGTAGTCAATGGTCTAGAGGGTTACACCCATATGGTAAGTGATGCGATGAGTAGAGGTTCGGATATGAGTTATCCGCTTGAGCCCCTATCTTATTAGATATCCAATAAGCCCTTGAATTATTAGATCTCATGGATGAGATCCAATAAGAGCCAATAAGAGATTATTGGGTAGAGACCCACTAATCTAAGAGGATTGGATAATTGGATAGAGATCTAATACCCAATAGGGCAGGATCCATTAGAGTTAAGTGTTGGTTGTAGGTGCCCTACAAGCCAATCACGTTAGTGATGGCACTCGTGACATGTTACGTCGATCTCTTCGCATATTATTATTGACATTTTCTCATATTATCTGGATGAATATTGTGATGTTCATGGATCTATGCAATGGGAATTGGATCGTGATGAGATCATGATAATGAGACCGATATACCTTTAAACACAGATCCTAAATCATCCTAGTCATAGGTTACTCGATGAGGACATCGAGATAACCAGATAGATTGACATGCTGTATACTCGTCTATATGATGGAGGTAACTAGTCTCATAGTCGCTTGTGTGGGGACACTAGAGGTATAGTGCAGGTGCTCATTGGAGAATGAGTTCACTGATTGATCCGCTTACAGAATATTGTATGGTTAATGATACCTAATGTCAGATAGCAATTCCGTAGTCTCAGTAGTATGTCTGGTTCTTAGACTTGAGGCACCAAAGATGCCTTGTTTGAGTACTCCATTCTTTGATGCTGAACTTACAAGTTTGGAGAGCTCTAGATCTGGTATAGTCGGTTCTCGGGAATGGTAGCCAACCTTACGAAGGCAATTGCATGTCAATAGATGATCATCCACTCTCGGTATCGTGAGAGATATATCCTGCGTATGCTCACTCAGGCAAAATCCCTAGCTAGGGTCATTCGGATTGAGAAAGAAGGAGTTATCTAGGAGAATCTGATTAGAGCAAGACTCGAACAGGATTCCGTATGGGCTTGACTTTACCATGCCCAATATACGATCTTTGAGATATTAGATGGATGAGGGACCATAGATACATGGTAACTGAGGACACAAGTCCAATGGATTAGATCCCCCTATACTGTCTGGGGACTATGGCGTAGTAGCCTAGTACGTCCATAGTCGATAAGTCATGTGAATTATTATGGAGATAATAATTCACTATATCAAAAGATGTTCTGAGTCAGAAGGAGTTCTGATGGGAGCAACTCATGGCTAGCTCGGTATCGGGCCTAGAGGGTCACACACATAAGGTGGATGTTGCGACGAATAGAAGTGCGGATATGAGATATCTGCAAAGCCCCTAGTTTGGATCATGTGGATGAGATCCAATTGGGTAATTGGATGAGATCCAATTAATTGATTGGATAAGATCTAATTGGATAAGATCAAATTAGATCCTATGGATAAGATCCAATGAGATCCAATTGGATAAGATCCGAGATCCATTGTAGATCCAGCGATGATATTCCTCCACTTTTATAAATAGGAGGAACCACTTGGTTCATAGGCTGAGAGCTCTTGGTAGTCATCCTCCTATTCTCCTAAGTCTCCTCTCCTCTTCCTAGGCTTCGATAGCCTTGTGGTGCACATGGTGAGAGATCCCGTGGTGATCTGAGGAGCATCGATGTAGCGTCCGCTGTGTGGATTACCGCTAAAGAGGAGTACGCTAGTGCTTCTTCATCCTCTTTATTGGATTTAAAATTTACGGGGATATATGATCTCCCCAGGTAACACTTCTGACATGATACATGCGGATTTTTCGGATTTACGATTTTTGTGCACCAATCGTCACACGACGGCCAAGTACGTAACTATGAAAAATCCGATCTTGTTTTTTGTTTTCCTATGCGTATGAGATGCCGAATCTCTCAATTTTCCAGTAGTGGTATTAGAGCCAAGTTCATCCTGTGATGATTGACTTATAAACTGTATGTGTTGTGTTTTGGATGCACTTTTGGTACCAAAATCTTTGATGCAATAGACGAGAGAGGGCAGCAACTATTGCTGCCCTCGTAGTTTGGCCAAGGCTGCTTGCAGCCATGGCTGTGTGCGCAGGGTCGTCGGTGGCTGCCTGCCCGCCGCAGCAGACCGCATGCGCGCGCAAGGAGCCCGCAGGCGCGCCGCTGCGGAGGCGCTTGCGCGCTGGCTCGCGCGGCTTGCTCACAAGGGAAGGCGATCTTTGCTGCGAGCTCTGCCTTACAAGGGCAACGCCGCCTATAGGCTCTACCCCGCAAGGGCAGCGTCGCAGGGGCATCCGTGGGGAGGCCCGCGGGACAGTGCCGCAGAGGCGCTACGCCCGCAAGCAGCGATGGAATGACCAAAATACCCTTTAGAATTTAGAAAATTCTCTACATATCCCTGATTTCAAATTTTAGTTATTTAAAAGGTTTAAGTAATTATTATTATTTATCTAGTAATTCTATATGATATATACATGTGATGTGATATGATGTGATGTGGGAAGATGATTATTGACTTTTTGATGTGTGTATGTGATCATTGGAGCCTGCGAGCCTTCATTTTTCATTGATTATCGGGCCTGTATGTCTATAATTTTATTGTAATTATCCTAGAGGTGCGACGGAAGCCTGGAGATGATAGCGGGACCCCTAAGGTCGATTTAGATGATCGCGATATATGGAGATGCATCGACGGTAGATCCGACGATGATGAGATGGATGATCACCATGCATAGAGATGCACTGATATGCACATAGATCGTGATGTAAGTGATTAGGTCTAGTGGCTCAGGCCTAATTATATTAGGTTGAAGTCCATAATCATCTAGTGTGCTTGTGCATGTGAATGCTATACACCTACTAGATAAGTATATATATATATATATATATATATATATATATATATATATATATATATATATATATATATATATATATATATATATATATATATACATGCGATGTAAATATATTAAATATGTATGTGTGTGTCACGTCGTATCACCGAGGCCAAGACAAAACCCCTCTGTGATAATAGGTCGGTAAGCATGAGACAATGGGTGCGCCACGTGGTCTTAAGCCGTTAGGGGCGAGGCAGATTCCCGACGTAGGCTGAGTTGGTCGAGTCCCTCAAGGCTCACCTATTTCGTGTCTCGCTATCTTGTCTTCGACATAGAGATGTCATTGGTGACCTGAGGACATAGTATGCTTGTTCGAGTCCCTCGAGGGTATATCACCAAATCAGACTCATCTTATAATGATGGTGATGACTTAACTGAACATCATGGTTAATCGAGTCCCTCGAGGCCATGGTAGTTCGGAGGCTAAATATGACGAAAATCATAAGGAGTTGTGATTGACAAGAGTTGTCTACCTTTTGGGCTTAGTGTGATTGGTCGAGTCCCTCGAGATTGTATCAAGATGTCGATTGGATCCCGATCCCCACTAGAAGTCTACTAGAGACTTTCGTTTCACGTGCATGAAGGTGTCATGTGACTCGCTAGAAAAATTAGTGGGAGCATGTCAAGATAGAAGTCCATATCTTGATTGTTTATTTTTGTGAAATCTGCGTATTATTCACTTATGCTATATCTCCTATTTATCAGAAACATGTCGTCATCAAACCCTCTACGTGACATACTTGATGCCAACTGCCTCACTGGTTCAAATTATACGGATTGGCTCTACAACCTAAGAATAGTTCTTACAGCGGAGAAAATAGCATATGTCTAAGATACGGTCATGCCCCAACCTGAGGCAGAAGCTCCTCAAGAAGAGTTTGCCCAATATATAAAGTATATAGATGATTCCACTCTTACTTAATGTTACATGTTAGCCTCTATGACTCCTGAGTTATAGAGACAACATGAAAATATGGATGCTCATTCCATACTCCTGCACCTCCGCAAACTGTTTAAGGAACAGGGAAGAACTCAACGATATGAGATATCCAAAAGTCTTTTCCGTGCTAAGATGACTGAGGGGACATCGGTTCAGAACCATGTCCTGAAGATGATAGAGTGGATTGAAAAACTCACAGGTCTAGGAATGGTCCTAGATGATAACCTGTGTATTGATCTTATACTTTAGTCCCTACCAAATTTCTTTTCTCAGTTCATCATGAATTTCAATATGAATAAACTTGAGGTATCTCTCCCTAAGCTCCTCAATATGTTGAGGGAGGTAGAAAGAACAATCAAGAAAGAGAAATTAGTTATTATGAAGATAATAATTCACTATATCAAAAGGTGTTCTGAGTTAGAAGGAGTTCTGATAGGAGCGACTCACGGCTAGCTCGGTATCGGGCCTAGAGGGTCACACACATAAGGTGGATGTTGCGATGAGTAGAGGTGTGGATATGAGATATCTACGAAGCCCCTAGTTTGGATCTTGTGGATGAGATCCAATTGGGTAATTGGATGAGATCTAATTAAATAATTGGATGAGATCAAATTGGATCCTATGGATAAGATCTAATGAGATCTAATTGGATAGAGATCCAGTGTGAATAGGATCTGTTAAGGATAAGCTTCCTCCATCTCTATAAATAGGAGGAACCTCCTGGTTCATAGGTTGAGAGCTTTTGGTAGTCATCCTCCTATTCTCCTCAGTCTCCTCTCCTCCTCCTTAGCTCCGGCAACCTTGTGGTACATGTGGAGAGAGATCCCGTAGTGATTTGAGGAACGTCATTGCTGCATCCATAGTGTGGATTACCGCTAGAGAGGAGTACGCCAGTGCTCCTTTATCCTCTTCATTGAATCTAGAATTTTCAAGAATCTACGATTTCTCTAGGTAACGCTTTTGATATGATATATGTGGATTTTTCAGATTTACGATTTTTGCGCACCAATCGTTGCACGACGGCCAAGTATATAACTATGGGAAATCCGTTCTTGTTTTTATTTTCCACTGCGTATGAGATGCCTAATCTCCCAATTTCCTAACAACCACCCCACTACAGAACCTGAGACTCTGCTTTGGCGGTAGTATTGCCAGACTAGGCGGTGGTACCGCCCAGTGTCAGAGTCAACTAGCGGTGGTACTACTAGTGACAAGCGATGGTACCGCTAGCACTTGAAAATCCGGGATTAGACCTTTTTTGGCTCCATTTTTGAAGCTAATTGAAGCTATAAATATCCCTTACTTCTCAGTTGGTTAAACACATTGAGAAGTGATAAGAACTGAACCGAACAATAGTGAAATAGCTTTTAAAAGTTGAGTGTTCACATCCACATTTCTCTAAGTGTAAAAAGCCTGTAAAAGGAGAGTGAGCTATTGTAAAGTTCTATAAAAAGGGGTGATTAATCTTTCCCCTTCAAGAAAGATCGATAGTGGAAGTTGGTGACCTCATCGGAGGAGGTATCGGGAGTGGACGTAGGTCAATCGACCGAACCACTATAAAATTGCTGCATTCTTCTCTTAGTGCGTAAATTTCATTTGCTGCATTCAATTTTTTACTTCACTGCAATTATTCAATCTCCCCTTCTCTACTCTCTTACAAACTCACTCGAATCAATCTCTTTCCGAAATGGTTTTAGTCAAACGAAAAATTTCCATCTTACGAAGTTTTTGAAATCATTTAAATCATCGAGTTTTATCTGCTGCACTAATTCACCTCCCCTCTTAGTGCTGCTCTTTATCCTAACAAGAAATTGATATAATAATAATAAGCCAAAAGAGTGCATGTCTTGTTATATATGTTATCACTTATGTGATTGGCTTGTATGACACCTATGACTAGCAATTAGGAGCATAGGGTCATGAGAAGCCTTAATTAAGAACCCTATCTTTTAAATTATTTATTTATAATAACTCATAGCAATAATTCGTAGAAAATTTTTGATAAAATCCCTAATAAAATAGACTATACTTAACCTAAAATTTTATCTAAATTTTACTGTTAAATTTTTAATAATTCACCCTATAATCAAATAAACTAGTTAGTATCACTTAAACCATTACATAATCTGTCAGGAAATTTTACTCCATTATTTTAGCTAACCAAACAATCCTGAATTATCATGAAATTTTGTAAGAAACTAATAGATATATAAAACTAAATATCTTAGTGCACAAAAGGGTGTTCACTTAATTCTAAAATTCACATAACTTTAAGGGAACCTTTTAAGATATATTAAAAGGATAGAGCTTAATCATATCCCTAATAGGATTAATTTAACTTAAACAGAATCATTTCATAGAAAATACGATATTCTGAATATCTCATATTATGATAGTAGTAACTCTATGCACTAATCTTATATTAAAATCATACTAATGGTCTTAGAATCATAAAATATTTATACAAAACATATCTAAAAATTAAAAACAAATTTATAGTCTAGTTAACTCAAAAGCAATTGAGAAAATCAGTCTATAATTAGTAAAATCAAAACCTTATATATAACAAAAGAAGAATTGAGTTTTTCTTATCTCAATGTTCTTTAGAGCTTGGGATTCCTGACGTTCATGAGAAAAGCTAAGAGAATAACTAAAGAAGAAAAGAAAGGGTTATAAATTATTAGGAAAGTAAAGAGGATGACGGTAAAATAAGATGGAGGTGCTTAAGAAGTTATCTTAAGTCTATGGCTTAATATCATTAGGCTTTATTTTAATTTTTTTTACTAATATAATTCTAATATTACATCAACTTCAATTGAGTTTAATTTGGTTTAACAAAAATTTGACATATTTGGTCTAAACTTATCCTTAAATCTCACATATATATATTTTAGCATTTAGTATAATATTCCTCTTTGATTTATATTTTTATTTAATTTTTTATTATAACTTATGATCCTCCACATACATAATATTAAAAAATTTAAACTTTCTTATATTAATCATAGTCATTCAAGCCTTAAGATTCACTTAAGGCTGATTATAATTCAACCGTTATTTTTAGTCACTATATATATGCTTATTATCATAATTTAATATCATATTCAAGTCGATTAGTACACTATGGCATATTATTTTATGTTTAAAGTAAATATTAATATTTATGTATGCTCAATCAATATTTTATAAAATATTAAAATTAATATTTTTAGAAAGCATCTATTTTAATTTTAAATATTAATATTATATTTATTATATTTATGAACCACATCACAAATCATATCATAACATAATGTGTGTAAGGCTCGGACGCTATATTTATTTAAAATTTTATTTTTGTATGCATTAATTTGTCTCTATTATAATATTTTTTTAAATAATATTATAGTGTTTTGATATGGGTGTAAAAAACACTATAATCTTATTTAAAAATACTAAATCGATAATGCAAATATTATACATGACAGATTGGACGAGTTCACTCTATCAACCGATTCATTGGGTGCAATTAGTAAAGAGCATCTCAGAAATTACGATAAATATATGATAAATAGGAAAAGGTCTTTGTGAAATATGAGATATAGAGAGCTGTTGGACAACATTTATAATGATAATACATTTTATTCTCTTGATGTCCCCATACTTTATTGCGTGTTTCTTTGAGCCCTCCATTCGGCTGCCACGTCCAACATGACCATGCACGAGCTCCCTCCCCGCTCCAGTGCACGGGCGGCCGCGTCGCTCAGCTCCCGTGCCCTCCGCCGCAGCCTCTTCCCTTCCTCCCCTTCGATCAGACACACGATCGCTCTCGCGATCTCCTCCCCGCGCGCCAGCCCGTCCTCGTCCGCTTCCAACCGCAGCGCCACCTTGACGTCCTCCGCCAGCAACACCGCGTTCATCTTCTGCTCTGCGTAGAGCGGCCATGCGATCAGCGGCACGCCGTGCACGAGGCCCTCCAGCGTCGAGTTCCACCCGCAGTGCGTCACGAAGCCTCCGGTAGCTGAGTGGCCGAGGACGGCGACCTGAGGAGCCCAACGAGGGACCACGAGACCCAGGGCTTTGGTCCTCTCCAGGAAGCCCTCGGGTAAGAAGCTCCCGGGATCATCGTCGTCGCTTTCGACGCCGAAGAACGTTGCGCTGGCATCGTGCTCATGGGGGCGTTTCGCCACCCATAAGAACCGCTGCCGGCTCGCCTCCAAGCCCATGGCCAGCTCGTACAGCTGCGCCCGGGTGAGCGCTCCGCCGCTTCCAAACGAGACGTACACCACCGAACCCACGGGTTGCTCGTCCAGCCACCGCAGGCACTCGTGGCCCTCTCCGGAATCGATGGAACCGGCCCGGATGAGCGGTCCCACCGGGTAGACCGGAGGGTGGGAGCTGCCTTCTCTGAGAGCTTTTATGGCGCCGGGCTCCAACGCCTCGAAGCTGTTCACCAGAACCCCCTCGGCCTCGAGGTAGCGTTCGGCGATCCGGAGGAAGGTGGCGTAGACGGGGTTTCCCCGGTCCTGAATCGGCTCCACGAGGTCCTTCCCGTGCACCGGGACGCACCCGGGCAACCGGACCGGCTCCGGCAGGTCGCGGTACTCGCCCTGGAAGGAAGCGTCGAGCTCGTGGAGGTGGAAGGCGAGGGAAAGAGACATGCATGAGGAGGTGAAGAAGATGTAGGAAGCGACGCCGAGCTCGGCGGCGACCGGGATGGCGTCGAGGCAGAAGGGATCGACGACCAGCGCGGCGAGCGGCGCAAGGGTCCCGAGGAGGGACCGGAGGCGGGAGAGGCTCGACATCACGGTGCGGAACATGCGGTCTTCGATCTTGGTGCCGGCGGGGAAGTCCTCGGCGGGGAGTTGAGGGAACAACACGACGTCGACCGCATCGGGGAGGCTGCGGAGAAGGGATTGCTCAGCGGCGGAGGGTGGGTCGCCGGTGTGGGCGATGAGGGTGACGGAGAGGGCAAGGTCGCGGGCGAGGCCGCCGGCGAACACCACCATGGGGATGAAATGGCCCATCCCTGGGCTGCCCAAGACCACCACATGGGGAGCGTTGCCATGCTCCATTGTTGTCGACTCCAATCTACGTCTCTATAAGGTCGGAAGCACTTGGTGGTGTTGTATTACTATATTTATGTTGACTTGGCGGAGTATGGTATACATATTATATATATATATATATATATATATATATATATATATATATATATATATATTATAGACAGTGGGTGGAATATATATATACGAGTGAGAAGGAGACGAGAGAGGACAGCTCGATTGCTCCAGTGGATCGCATTTATAATGTTGTAGCACCAATTATTCACGCCTTCCTATCTGGCTCATCACTCCCACATGGCCCCACTCATCTACTCTAATCCAATGATCGACCAAAAAACATAAATATAAAAATTAATAACTTTGTATTAGTTTTCTTTTTCTTTTTAATGTGTCATCCACATGCGAACGACTGAGACGGATAAAAGAGCTGAATTTGTCTTTCAACATAGATATGGCGAAACGATAAAAGGAAAAACAAAAAGTTAGGTCTCGATAGATCTCCATCTTATGATAAAGATCATCTTCAGATTCCACTATACTATATAATGATTGAAATGAAAGAAATAAAAAAAATAATATATATATATATATAAAGTTAAACTAATCTAAACCATGGTCAGGCTGCACATGAGTAAATTTCTTGGGATAATAATAATCTTCCCGTTTGGACAAAATAATCTGCATAATACAAGATAATATTTTTTTTAATTAAACTAAGAATTTAAATATTTATTTATATTTTTGGTTAAGTCCTTTTATAGGTCAACTTCTGACCCCTCGTCCAACTACTCCTAATAATTAGTCACTTTGGTTGACTATAACATCCATAGAAACAATAATATCATGATTGTTTAGTAGGTTAAATGTTAAGATAGGAATCATTCATTTATTTGTATCCGTATACGATGCTACTGACTGGTTGGACAAATCAAAGTCAAGAAGCAATAAATACTAATCGATATTAGTGCCAAACCTTAGAGTCTTAACTTGACAGATTATTTTTAGTGAATTTTAAGCGATACATTCTTAAATAATCTCGTCCCTTATAAAAAAAAACTTTAGTTTGAATCATTTTAACAATTGAGTTAAAAGAAAAATAATCAATAAATTTTTTTTAAGGACAATCCAACAGTAGTATTAATGCATGCAACTTGGCACAAAACTTGGTCTATTTCCACCTAAATTGCATCAGCTAATCAAGTTGGGCTATTCTTTCATGGGCTAAGTTGACTCGGGCTAACAATTCAATATTAATTTTGTTTTCCCTCTATAATTTTTTGGCATAAGCAAATGATTTTCACCTTCAATTTTATTTAGTTTTGGGTACAATAAATCAAAATTAATTATATAATTTAGAGAGTAAGAAGAACTTCAATAACTTTTTGGTGGGATAAAAAAGGACTTTGTATACAAATAAATACGAGCAAGTCGTAATATGTAGCACAATTAAATAGAAATCATAATTAAATATGACACCATGATTTACGTAAAAAATCCCTCTAACGTAAAGGGTAAAAATCATGAGACAAGTCAAAGAAAATCTACTATAAGAATAATGAATATACAAATATCAAAATCTCTTACTCAAAACTCGAGCAATAATTACAAGAGAATAACTTGGATATAAGGATTATGCTACTGTGCATAATATCTAAAATCTCTCCAAGTAATCACAGGAAGAATCCACTATAAATTTGATCTAACTTTAGGTGATAACATTACCTGGATGATTGAGAATAACTTCTGCATTGTCCTTGTCTTCTTCTATTTCCTTCTTCTCTTGTTTTTCTGCCCTCAACTGTTACTACTACTTCTCCCTTTATCACAGCCATCACTGCCCCCTTTTTTTTCGCCTTAGTTGCCATAACTCTTAGTTAAAAGAGTTAGGGTTTAGGTTAAAAGAGAAAGTGTTTTAATAACTCTGGGCTATGGGTTATTAAAGCCCACTATGGGTTGAATAATAGGCTATGTGCCTAATAACCTCCCCCTTCAGCCTATAAGAGAGACTGCCCCATGACTCCTCAATGTAAAGCCATGTCGACCAACTGTCGGCATATCTTTTACCTTTCTTTTGGTAAAGCCTTTGTCAACATGTCTGCTCCATTATCATCTGTATGAATTTTTTGAAGTTGTAACTATTAAATCTTGGATTTTGATGATGAAACCAATTGATAAAGTTTATAATCTAATCTATGTTTTGAGTGATGCAGGAGTAGCTTCAATCATGGAGAGATAATTAAAATAGGAAGAATCAATATTGGGCTGGAGTAGAATATGCCAGAAGATTGGACGTCAAGCTGGAGGATCAATCGACGTATCGGCAAAAGGTTTTATGCCATGAGTTTGGGCATTGGGCCAAGAAGAGCATACTTTATGCTAAGGAGATCAGAGTTGTGGAGGTCAACATACCGATTGGGTAATACGTCGTAGGAGAAGATGATATGCCGAAGGATCGAACAAATCACTAGATGAACTAATGACATGCCGGACAATATTTGATTAATACTTTCTAATAATTATTTAGATCGAAGTAGTTTTAGTTGTAATTGGGTTAAAATTAGGCCAATTCAATTAGAGGTCAATTGGGCCTAAATCAGGGTTATTTTGGGTCAGATGGAAGGTTCAAACAGTGACCTAGAGCCACGTCAGGTAGTGGAACTGCTTGAGGCTCGGCCTCTTAGGCTGAGCCACCAGACTGGGTGGTGGTACTGCCTAGTGTTAATGCTACAGGTGGTGGTACCGCTAGTACCCTGAAATCTCAGGGATTTGAATTTTGGTTCCAATTCTTGAAGTCACTTGGGGTCTATAAATACTATAGTATTCTTACTTGGCATAACTAGAATTAGAGCAAAAAGGGATTGTGATTATGAGTGGAAGAATTATGAAAAAGTGGTAAGTATCCTCCTCTTCCTACTTAAAGTCTTGTGATCATACTAAGAGAGGAGTGAGGCTTTGTAAAAGTTATCTCCTAAAGTTGTGAAAAGGAGAAAAAGATTGTAAAATGGTAGTTAGTCTTCACCCATTAAAGGAAGACTGTTAGTGGATGCCAGTAGCTTCGAGTGAAGAGGAATCAAGACTGGATGTAGGTCGGGATGACCGAACCACTATAAAATCTAGTTTGTATTTACTTTATGCTTTTTATTCATATTGCAAATAAATTTACTTACTCAATATTCTTACGATTGTTTTAAGTTCAAATGCATTTATGATATAAGCTTTTATTGAAACGAAGTTTTTCGAATCGAATCATTTTTATCATAAGCACTAATTCACCCCTCTCTCTTAGTGCCAACTCATCCTAACAGTTAGTATCAGAGCCACATTTTCCTCATTTGGTTTAACACCTAAAGAGAATAGTTTTTTTAGCTTTCAAGAGGGTCTTCCAATTATTCGTCCTCCTATGTTCAATGGGACGGACTCCACGTATTGGAAAACTTGAATGAGAGTTTTCTTGCTTTCTTTGGATTTGAATTTATGAAATATTATCAAAAATAATTTTCAAAAGTCTTCCAAACCAATGAATGAATGGAATGATTTGGAAAAGAAGACTTTTTCTTTGAATGCTAAAGCGATGAACGCTTTAGCTTTATTTTGAGCTCTTGATAAAAACGAATTTAATCAGATTTCTATATGCGAAACTACACATGATATTTAACACACTTTTAAAATCACACATGAAGGCACAAGTAGAGTAAAAGATTTAAAAATTAATCTTTTGATATACAATTTTGAATTATTTCATATGAAACCAAGTGAAACCATTGGAGATATATACAATTGATTGACGGATGTCATCAATGGTTTAAAAACACTTAGTAAAAGTTTTTTGAATCTTAAACTTGTTAATAAAATTTTTTGTTTTCTTCCTAAAAATTGGGATCCTAAAGTGATGACAATATAAGAGGTCAAGGACTTGAACTATTTACCTCTTGAAGAACTTATCGGGTCTTTAATGACCTATGAAATGACTTGTGTTGAACATGATGAACATGAAAATAACCTTCTAAAGAATAGGAAGGTAATTGCACTTAGAACGGAAGAAGACCACTCGAGCGAAAGCTCAAGTGATGATGACATAAAATTTTTGATGAGAAAATTTAAAAAATTCATAAAACAAGAATCAAAGAATAACAACAAACTCAAAAATGAACTTAAAAAAAAAAGAAGTTGTCAAAGAAGAAGTACTCAATGATGAATCAAGTGTATCCGAAGACGAAGTTACAAACTATACTTTGACGACTTTCAACAACAAGGTAAGTAACTCAACCAAAACCCTTTAACTTTACTATGAAATTACTTGATGCTTTTCATGAGTTATTTTTAATTAGTAAGAAATTTAAAAAATATAAAAATATATCATATTTTTCTTTCTAGTGATTTTAAAAATTTAAAAAAAATGAGCATGACTTTGCATATTGATTCCTTACATTAAGTATAAAGAGTTAAACTCACTTAAGAAGAAAAATGTATTATCTTTGTAATTAAAATGATAAATCAAATCTTTTATTTGAAGATGCCTTATGTTTAATGTGTTATATTTTTTGTCTTGATGATTTTTATGATAAAATTTGTTTTTCTGTCTTAAATGTTATAGCAAAATGAAACATATGAAAACTTGATTCTTGCATAATATATCTCAATTTCTCATGAAACATAAAAATTTCAAGTATCAAGTGTAAGATTGGATAAAACTCATTCAAATTTAAATCATCAAATCATCAAAGTCACTTTCTAGAGATTCAAAATGACATAAATAGAATTGGATAAAACTCACCATCAAATCATCAAAATCACTTTCATAGTTCATGAGATTTATAAAATAACACAAATAGATTCATTAATCTCTTATTGAAAAATTGATAATATAGAGATAGAAAATGCATTCCCTTTTTATGTGTTTCAATTTATGTGATTTATTTCATATAAACATGCCTTTATCTTTTTTATGCCAAATATTATAACTTGAATTTTTTTTAAAATCAAGATCTTTGATTTCCTGAGAATTCTTTTCGTTATTTGCTAAAAAGGAGATTTATCAAATGAATCATAATTTTCTTTTGACTTCTCGAAATTATAACTTAAAAGTTTTCTATGAATCAAGATTTTTTCTTGTACTAAAGAAGAACGAAAATTGATTTCTTCACTTGATATTAAGATTTATTTTTTACGAATCAAGAATTTTCATTAATTATCCTCCTATGACTCTTCTTAGTATTTGCTAAAGAAGAAATTTATTCAAATTAACCATGTTATGTCACTTGACTTCTTATGATTATGACTTAAGTTTTTATGACATCTTGATAGTTTATGACTTGAAGTTTATTATAAATAATTTTTTTTATTTATGATTTGTATATCTCATGTGATGATTAAAAATTAATGTAAAGGGAAAAGAATAATAACATTGTATTCTTCCCTTTTTTTTGACAATGACAAAGGGGGAGAAAAACTTACTAGCTCGAATATTGCAAAAGAAGCAAAAAGTTACCATCTCAAGAGAGGCAAAAAATTTGCTAAACTTCATAGCTTGCATATTGCAAAGGGAAGCAAAGAATTTGCTTGCTTCCACATCTCAAGAGAAGCAAAATCTTGCCTATCTCAAGAAGCAAAATTTGTTAGCTTGCAATTCTTAAAAGAGAAGAAAGAACTTACTAGCTTGTATGTTCTAAATATTAGAATCAAGTTAGTACTAAGAGGGGGGGTGGGTGTGAATTATTACATGCATTAAAAATATTGATGTCTATAAATTGGAAGACTTTCGGCTTAATAAAACTTGTATTGGAAAGTGTTTAACTTTCGGCTCGATAAAACTCGTATCAAAAAGTGTTTAACTTTGAAAATGATCATAAGAGTATTATAAGCAAGTAAGGCAATTTACAGTATGACAAAGTAGCAAAGAGGAGAAGGAAGAGAGTGCACACCAAATTTATAGTGGTTCAGTCGTTGTGACCTACGTCCACTTCTGATTCCTCCTCCGTCGAGGTCACTAGCTTCCACTATTGATCTTCCTTCAATGGGCAAAGATCAACTACCCCTTTTACAGATCTTTTCTTCTTTTGATAGGTTTAGGAGGTAACTTTTTACAATTTATTCACTCCTTAAATAAAATTGTAGACTAGAACAAGAGGAGGTGAACTCCTAAAGTATTACAACAGCGTTTTCCCTTAGATCTCAGGGGGGGTGGGAGGGTGAATTTGTGCCAGTGGGTGAATTTGTGCAGTGGATTTGTGCACTGGGATAGTTGATTTGTGCAGTGGATTTGTGCACTGGATTTGTGCACTTCCGATTCCTCCTCCGTCAAGGTCACTAGCTTCCACTATTGATCTTCCTTCAATGGGCAAAGATCAACTACCCCTTTTACAGATCTTTTCTTCTTTTGATAGGTTTAGGATGTAACTTTTTACAATTTATTCACTCCTTAAATAAAATTGTAGACTAGAACAAGAGGAGGTGAACTCCTAAAGTATTACAACAGCGTTTTCCCCTAGATCTAGGGGGGGGGGGGTGGGAGGGTGAATTTGTGCAGTGGATTAAAACTCATAAATTTGAAACTGATTTCGGAGATAGTTGATTCGTATGGAAATTTCGATTTGACGAAAAAGGATTTAGCTAAAATAGTTCGAGTGAATGCGATTGAGAGTAGGGAGAAGAGAACCGAGCAATTTGTAGCCAAGTAATGATACAGAATATTTAAACACTCACACAAATAATGTATACAGCGATGTATAGTGGTTCGGTCAAAATGACCTACGTCCTGTCACGGATAAATTGTAAACAGCTTGTTCGGTATAATGCTTATGCATGTCCGTGTCCTTTTCGGTTTGTTCTAGATTGTAAAGCTTGTAAAGGGCTTACCAAAGGCTAAATGCCCCATTTGAGTGAGTTTGGCAACCATTGTCGACTTGTACATAAAGTTTACATCAGGTGGACACTTGTACTACATTTCAGTCTGTAGTGGACCAATTTTATACCTTTGTTGTGCAACCATTCTGAGCTTGCGATATCCATGAGTGAAATTTACATTAGCTATAAAGTGTTTGCTGAAATGTTTGCTTGTGGATCCCGTGTGAAGCACTTTCTCTGTCATGTCTTCTCATTTGCAAGTCCTAAGGAATCGTAGGAGGCTTCTGGGAGGCTAACCTTTGCGGACTGATACGCAATGGTACCGCACGACTTAGGCAAAACCAGCTAAGTCCGTGACAGATGGTATCAGAGTGGGACAAGCACACATAGAAACACTTAGCATGCAAACGTGGGGGACCTAGCGGGGCTGCGTTGAGGGCAGCCAACATGCACGACCATTTGGAAACGAACATGGAGTTGTAGAGGAAGGAGTCACTCAGAGGAGCGGGCATCCGAGGATGGCATTCAGAGGAATGGCCAACCCTTCACGCAAGAGACACCACGAGGACAAATAAGCTAAGAAGAATTGCATAGCGCACAAAGGTTGGGATGGCTGAGTTCGAGCAGTGGCTCGACGTTGGCACCTAAACTTAACGGTGCTTGAGGCAAGCGAGGCGCTTGGCAAAGGATGAGACCGTGCAAGGTGAAATGGGTTATTCAGCGATCGAAGGAGTTGTGCAAAGCTCACAAAGGTGAGGGGAGTTACAAACTCAAGAAATTCGATACTCATACAAGGGCTTGTATGCGGACAATGAACTGTCCGTGGCCATCCCAAGGCGGCCGAAGGTTAGCGCCATGGAGCATTGAAACTTTCTCTTCGGCATGTGCAGGATACTTTCGTAAGAGGCTGAAGTGTGCAGTAGGTTTAGCATGTTGCTAGACCCAGAGGGTTGCAGTGGGAGTTGTATTGGCAAAGAGTCACAATCTAACAGGTGTATTTATGGAGGTAGAACAGTGCACAGTTTGTTCAGCAAAGGTAGAGTGGTCCAAGGGGATGGTGGTGTAGTATCCCTCATTTTTGAAAAATTTATAAGGACTTATTTGTAAATATGAGGATTTCTTTTAATAATTCTTTAGCACTAAATATTTTTTATATTAAAAGTTTAGTGCTAGGGACCAAAATATGAATACTAATACTTAGATAGGATTTATAAAAGATTTATATTCAGTTTAAGAAAGAAAGAAAGAAAATAAATAAAATAAAAATAGAGGACATGTGGCATTAGTTAACCTAAGAATGAGCCACTTGTGTTTATTCTAAGAATGACACCTAAGCTTCCTCATGCATGCTTGCCATCTTGCAAATCTTTGCATGAGCCAAACCTTAGTGATTAGAGGAGAAAACTTGCTGCCAACGTAGAAGAGAAGGAGAAGGAATTGAAGAAGAAAGAATTGAAGGAGAAGAGGAACTTTTGTCTTAGCTCAAGGTTTTGCATCAACTCTCCATAGTTGGGAATCAAACTTTTGTAAGGCAAGTGTTCTAACCCCATCCTAGAGATAAATTTTGATCCTTGTTTCATCTTGATTCTAAAAAAATTAGAAGATTGTGGCTTCATATATGATATCTATGCCATTTATACATCAAATGTTGAATCTGAAAATTTTTAGATTTTTTGACCTTTTAGGACTCTTGTGGCCATAACTTTTTGCACCAAATTCTGATTGAGGAAAAACCTTTTTATAGAAAGAAGACTTATAGAGCTTTTATTTGATATAAAAATTTAAAGATTTAGAGTAAATTTACCTATTCAAATATATGAATGAATAGACCTCATGTATTCGGTGAAATAGATACTACAGCTCCTAACCTTCTATTCCTTCATGGCTCATAACTCTCTGATAAAAATTCCGAATTATGCAAAATTTTATTCTTTGGAAATTAGATTCGTGTATCTTTCTTT
>CP097511.1:51027008-51174508 GCA_023547065.1 Musa troglodytarum
TTCACAGACATCTTTCTTTCGGGTTAATAAGATACATGTCTTGTGTGCTATACAAAATATTTCCTGTAGTTTCTTCTTGAAGCCCCTTTTGCTTTCAAGATTAACAAAGGTAGTGTAGAAATGATTACCCCCGTCGAGCGGATCAGGAAGGGTGACAAAGTGGGCTCTTCGGGGGCTGCTCTCCTCGCAAAGCTTGGGATAAGGCGTTTCTCATATGGTCTTGTTATTTCTCTGTGTGCATGAGAATGGATCTGTCTTCAGTCCTGAGGTGCTTGATCTCACAGAGGAAGGCCTCGTTGAAAAGTTTGCAGCCGGTCTTTCCATAGTTACTTCACTGTCTTTGGCCATTTCTTACCCGACACTTGCAGTAGCTCCCCATGTGTTCAGCAACGCATGCAAGAATGCGCTAGCAGTTGCAATTGCGACAGAGTACGCCTTCCCACAGGCCGAGAAAGTTAAGGAGCACCTCAAGGCAGGTTGCATACTTGTAGCCATTGGATTTTGATCAGATACGACATTACAAGTTTGTACAGTGTTCTAAATTCTCCAAATGGTGCAGGATCCAAGCAAGTTTGCTGTTGCCGCTACCGTGGTTGCAGCCGAGGCTGCCGCTGCACCTGCTGAGGATATGGGCTTTAGCCTGTTCGACTAGGGTGCTCGAGTTCCATGGAGAAGGGAGTGCTTGAAGGTGTTTCAAGGGTCTTGTCTTATGATTTTCTAGGTTTAGTTTCGACTGTATTCGAGAGTATGAATGGTAGTGGCATTCCATATTTTCTTCTCTTTTCCACGCAAAGTTTTGTTTCTGTAGTTCTTAAATCTACCAGGTGTTATTTTGGAATCACGATTCCATCTTGCGGTCCTCGGTTGAGTGGGGGCGTATACTTGCGTTGCTTATCAACTTGCCATTGAGGAGGAAGGAGAAGCAGGAGGCTTGCATTGCTTGTCAACTTGCCATTGACAAGGGAAGGAGAAGCAAGAGGTACACAGGGTCATTTAATCCATTGTAAGAGCTCGGCTTCACCATTATTCTTGAATCCTTTCTCCTCGAAGATTCACAGGTGTGTTTCAACCGTTGTGGACAGTGAGCATCCTTTTCCTCCATTGATTGGGACTATACGGGGAATGAGAGGAATCAAAATTATGTGATTTGTTGCAACAGGAACAGTGGAAAGGGGCTCGTTGTGGGTCATCGATTTGACCTGACAAGATCTAATTGATTCGATCTAAATCATCTTTTCTTGAATCAGGATTTGCTTTTCATTTTATCTTGGAATTAAACTAAGGGCGGTTGTGGTCGAATTAAGTTTTAAGAATTTTTTTTAGAAATCTACTCTTAAATCTGTTGCTCATTTGATTAAACTAAGGAGATGGATATTCGATCGAGTGTTTTACAAAGTAAATGAACCGAGTATTTGATAAAAATAAAATAAAAGAAGCATTATTTTAGTCTCTTTTCAACAAAGCATATTTGATAATTATGTTTGATACATTGGATTTCCAAGCAACAGTTAACGAGTCTGCTGGCAAATTATTGTTTGCTCTACCTAAATTGAATATGTTACCTAATATGTAAATTTTATAATTGATATAAATTCTTCAAATTCGAACCCCAATAGGAAAAGGGCTCTTATTGTTGGGTTTTTAATTAATGACCTTTTTTTTTTTCTTTTTTTTATCGCCACCACCCTTATGGCCGTTGTCATCCTTTTTTTCATTGTCACTTATTTTTTTCCTTCTCTTTTTTACTTGTCATCTCTTTCCTCCCTTCTCACGGTCAACAGAGGAGAAGGGAGAAAGAAAAAATGACGACAAGGGTGGTGGCGGTGGTACCAGTAACGATGTGCCGATGGTGTTGATGACTGGAAACAAGAATGGTGGCGAAGGGATATCTTCATCAAAGTGTTTGATAATTCTTTTATTCTCTATTCAACAAAACATATTTAATAATTATGTTTGATATAATCCTGCATTTTATGAGTTCTACGACTCAAACACCGATAAGAAAAAGACTCATATGGTTGTGTTTTTACCTAATGACATTTTGGTAAAAATATTCTTCCATCTCATAAAGGACACTAATCCCCTCTACCTCCACCCCCATTATTTGCATCACTCTTTCCTTTATTACCATTTGTTCTTTTCTTTCCTCTCTCTACTCGTTGTCTCTTTCCTCCCGACAATTAAAAAAAGGAAGAAGAACAAGGGAGGAAAAGGAGAGGAAAAAAAAAAAAGGAGAAAGAATAAGCAATACCTCCTCGTGATAAAACAAAGATAATGATGGCGCCGGCGACGATGTGTTAATGATGATTAAAGACAGGGATTGTGGCAAAGAAAAAAAAAAAAAAAAAAAGATGCCTCTAAATAAAAACCAATTAGGAGGATGTCATTGAGTAAAAATCCAATAATAAAGATTTTTTAAGGTAAAATGCCCATAAAAAAATTTACGTTATCGAATTCAAATATTAAAATTTTTTTTCTCTCTTATTCAAATCTATCTCGAACTCGATTAGAAGATATCTTCATAGTGAAGGATAATCAAGGGTCTCCACAAAATCCAACCTAATATAATTATCATTTAATAATAAATAAAATACCTAATAATTTCACTTTTTTTAATCTAAATCGTGCAATTAACTTTTGACACCTATTTTATAAAAGCATCATTATTCCGTCCAACAAGTAAAGTAGCATATTGGTCTATCGGAACATGAATAATACACATATAATTGAACAAAATACCTTGTTAGCTTTATGCGTACCTAAATTTGCTTTGAACAGATAAAATAAATCTAGACACTTGAAAATCTTGGCACATCGAGCATAAAATAATAATGAGTTGATTTAGTGGAGTAAATTTTAGGTTAGAGTGCCATCAAATCATATATATTTTATTTAATTATATATAAGTCATTCTCACATCGAAAGTGGGAGAAAGAGGTTGCGAATATATGTAGTATATTATACAGATATAAATGGACTTAATAGCAATGCATTTAGTATTTTGAGACATGCCATCAAAATTATTGTACCTCAAATTAAATAGAGCTATAAGGTTGAATGGTAACATAGATTCTTGGAAATCTTGGAGCAGTTTGACCCAAGATTTAGATCTGAGCCGTCCCAAATTTATGGCCCTCTTCATGCCATGCTTTAATGAACTTAGTACCATCAGCCATTACTTCTACCAGCATTTTTTTTTTTCAGGAAAGAATTCAATTGTTGTCATCTTGTACAAAAAGGCACTAAAAAGGAAAACAACTATAAAATTAAATTTTTAAATCTATAATTTTTTTTTTACCTGCATATCATTTAACCCTTGAATTAATTCCAAGATCGAGGATGTCGATGTATCGGTATAATTATTTCTTTATGACCTAAATGATTTCTTATCATGAAAACATCATCTGTATTTCTTGATTTTATTTTTTTAATGTCTATTTTATATGGTATTCTATTATATCTTTTTTTTTGTTGGTCGATTAAAGGGAAAGTTGAATTCTTCAGAAATGTTAATCACATGGTTAATTGATTGTTATGTTTGATGTTGGAGGATGCTAATTGAAGTGCCAACATGTCTAATATGATTTCTCTCTCTCTCTCTCTCTCTCTCTCTCTCTCTCTCTCTCTCTCTCTCTCTCTCTCTCTCTCTCTCTCTCTCTCTCTCTTTTATAGGAAGATGATAACTAGCAATCGGTATGGAAGAATGCTACAATATACTTTGATTCATAGTGAATAAATCAATGCCCTTTGACAACTTAAATTAATAGATGAACTAATTTTCTTTTACTATAAGCAGAAGCTCTCTCAAAAGACTTGTTGACATAAAAGAAAATTATAACCAAATTATATATAGAGGTGAGCTTATGTATACATACATATGCACTTGCCAAAGCTTAGGATGATCATATTTGGTACCATATCAGACCCAAGAAATAGATTTTGGTTGGTCAAAATAAATCAAGAAAATAATCAGCTGATAGTGCTTGAGTTCTTTAAAGGGACTACACTGTAAGCATCCAAAACCTTGATTGGATGCACTTAATAGGAAGCTTCAAAAGTAGAGGTGAATCAGATTTATATGACAGAATGAGAATGTGTGTGTGTGTGTGTGTGAGAGAGAGAGAGAGAGAGAGAGAGAGAGAGAGAGAGAGAGATCAGGATGCTTGAATCAGAATAATAAATCAGCAGAGAAGGGTGACAGAATGGAGAAACATTGTAGCAACTCCAACCTGAAAGCATTTCAACTATTAAATATATGCTTCAAGCATTAACCTAAGAATATTCTGATGCATCTCCACTAGGAAATATTTCTGTAGCAATGCATCAACTTAGTCTAAGGAATGATTGCCAATGTTCTTATGCTTCGATGTTGGTGGATCCTCATCGAGGTGCATGATCACATCTCTTAGCATAAATGCTTATGAGGATATACACGATAGGATGATTGACCTGTCAACTTCATTGAGTTTAAACCATCGATCCAAAATGCTTATGCTTTACATCACGACGTGTCGTCTAGTCCCGTCCACGAGTTTGAGACTTAACCCAAGGAGGATTCCAGCCTCTTGCTTTGTCGATCTAATGCTAGACTGATCGAAAATAATCAAGCCACAAGCTAACATTTAACGTATTCGACTTATCCTTGTAAATTAATCTTTTTAATATAGGATTAAACCACATCATGAAATCGCATGATGGACTGTCCAATTCAGATTCAAACAAACCAAGTGGAGAATAATCCACCCAAATTATTTGGATTCTCACGTGTAATCTGCCTTTATTAAAGGAGATGTCGAGGTGCCAACACATGCTCCAATTCTACTTTGATCCACCTTCTTTGCCCTAACAAATTGGGGGCGAATTTAAGGAGGTGTGAGATTCGCTTGTGCATTGTTTGTCCAAAGAGCATTGCAGGTATAAAGTTCTCCAATCTCAAAAGAATTGACAATGACACACGTACTTCAATTCCCATATGAAATTTCTCAGTAATGACAAAATCATTTCTTCTACTATTGTTTTTAGCAAAATCTAAAGATATATTGGATAATTAATGCACAATCATATCCTATATTGAAATCTTAATTAGTCCCTAATCATTCTTTTATATAAAAATCTTTCCACATGAATTCCTCTAAAACAAGCTTTGTTTTGGGCAAACTCAATGCCTTTTTTTTTTCCCCCTCCCTTTTCTCAATGGACCGATTCCTAAGATGAACTAATCTAATTATAATTTTTTTTTTCTTCCTTTTCTCCTCCATCATTTGTTATCTGAAAAAAAAATTCAGAAAAAAATGTTATCTTTTTTTTTTTTCTCCCTTTTATCCTCCCTCGTTTTCTACAACATGTTGACTGGGCCTAACCCGCCATAAGTACATCGAGTCCCACTTTTGGGCTCCACGCGTGAGCCAACGACACGGCGTCGGCAAAGCCCGTCGAATACGGGCACGAGTGCGGCATTGGGATGCCAAAGCGTACGGCCACGTGTTGATGGTGGTCAAATAAGAAGGACGCAGCAAAGATCTCGGTCTTTAAATATTACCACACCGCTTCGAATCTCTTCTTCTTATTATCTCACACGGAAACTTCCCGTCACCGTTAACAGACGGAGATTCTTCTAAGGGAGACCAAAGAAAACCGAAAAAACACGGGGGGAAATAAACTGCCGATGTTTATGGCTCAACGCCATGGCAAAATCGGCCGATGAATCGGCGTCAGGCGACGGAACCGCGAACTGAAAGGCTTAGAATGCGGCGGGGAGCGGCTCGATCGGGAAGAAATCGCCCAAGTCTGCGAAAAGACCGTCTCCCGTTTGCCACGTCGATGACGGCTCGAGGAGGTTCAGCTCCGAGCCGAGGAAGAAGCCGTCTGTCGTGTCATCGGCCAGCAAGCCCACCTCGGCCGAGCCGTCGTCGAAGAAGCTGACCGGATCCGACGCGCCGAAGCCGAGCAAGTCCACGAAGAAAGCCTCCTCCTCCTCCTCCTCCGGCGGCAGGAACCCGCCCTGCTCCACCGGCGGTTTTCGCTGCTCCTCCGGGTCGCTGGTCTCGGTCGCGGCGGCGGAACAGGTGGCGAAGCCGCGGAGGACGGAGGTCGGGGAGGAGAGGCTTCGGGACTCCTCGGCGGAGTCGTACCCGCCTGATACGGGGTTCGGGTTGAGGTTCTTCGTGGGCGGCGGCGGAGGCGGGGGGCGGGCGAAGTTGGTGGTGGCGTCGGGGCCGCGGAGCCGGATGGCGGCGGAGTCGTACACCTTGGCGGCCTCCTCGGCGGTGTCGTACGTGCCCAGCCACACCCGGACGCGCCGCCGCGGGTCCCGGATCTCCGCCGCGTACTTCCCCCACGGCCGCCGCCGGACGCCGCGGAATCTCCGAACGCCGCCTTCTCCGCCGGATGCCACAACAGGCGCGGCCTTCCGCTTCTTCCCGACCGCCGCGTTGCGGCGGGCCTCGAACCGAATCTCCTGGACGTACCGCCGGACGCGGCGGCGGGAGCGGCAGTACCCGCCCTCGTCGCCGGATGAGTCAGTGGCGTCGTAGTCGTTGCAGAAGACGCGCACGGTGCGCGGAGGCGGCGCGAGGGGCTCGGACGTCGTCATGACCACCACCTGCTCCGTCCGTTTCACCGGCACCAGAAACGCAGCATCCATCGAACTCACACCACAATGCTAGTCTATTCTCTTGGCATCGGCTTCCCTCCTGTTCCTCCGCCTGCATTCCAACACGACGACAAGAAACCAGCCATAAAAATCTAATCTTTGCCATCCCAAAAGCTCCAAGAGAACTGAAGACCCAAACAAAAGCGTATATGGCAGACCGCAAAAGAAGGCACCCCAAGCAGATAAGAAACAGAGTAAAAGCTGAGGTTTTTACCGATGAAAGGAACATCCAGCAGCGAAACAGTGACGTCTTACAACACCCAAACACAGCATCAAAGAATCCTCATAGATTGTACACAGAAGAGGAAATGGGATTAGAGAGAGAGAGAGAGAGAGAGAGAGAGAGAGAGAGAGAGAGAGAGAGAATAAAAAGAGTTAACCTCGGAGAGTGGAAAACCAGCAGGTGAGCACAGAGTAGCTGGAACAGAGTTAACCTCAGGACGGGCTTCTGGTTTTGGGGAATTGATAAAAGAAGAAGATGCAGAGAGGAAGCAGCAGCAGTAGCAGAACAGTAAGAGAGAGAGAGAGAGAGAGAGAGAGAGAGAGAGAGAGAGGAACACGAACTTTAATTGGCTCTGAATGGGACAACCGATTGTTTTTTTTTTTTTTTTTTTATTTTATTGTGTTTCATTATAATTAGGATTAAAAGTAAAATCGATAAATTAGATGACACAGGCTGCGCCCGTGAACCGATCGGTCTGCCGCCGCCACCTTCGACGGACCGCCGCATCATCCGATCTGACAGCTGGCAGGTGGAACCCACCTCTTCAGTGGGAGGATGCTGACTTGTCACCGTACGGGCGTGTAAGCTCGAAACATTCACCATTATCTAACTATCTTAGCGGTGATGAGATTAGATTGGAAGCTCGAAACCTCAAGTATTTTTTTATATTAATGACAACATTAGATTAGGAATCAATGTGATGCGGCGATCATTCAATCTTAAAAAACTAATACATGAGATAAACTGCATGATTATATATAATATCGGAGGAAACATGTAACCATTTCAAAATTTACCATAAAAGAACCCTTTTATCAAGTGAAACTTTTGGTACATTTATTCTTATAAAAACTCACAATGAATCTTTTCAACTTGAAGCAACTTAAACATAATCTTACATGATCCAATCCCAGGATCTTTTTTCCCCATACTATTTCACTTGATGAGAGTCCTCTTTTCTTTTATACAGTAGTTTTTTCTACGTATAAAATAAATAATTTATTTTAATATATATTTTTTTATTTTGATTTAATATCAACATGACAACTAAACTAATATATATATATATATATATATGAATCATAATCTTATCGGAAATGAAAAGAAGCTGAGGCTGAAGCATTCCCAAGTCATCTCTCTCTCTCTCACATCAGACAAAAAGGGTTGGCATTAATTGGTCCATCCTCCATGATTATTTCGTGGATGATCCAATCTTTTATTAGAGCTTCTGTTTTCCTAATCCCTTTCTTCTCGATTCCCTAATCCATTCAAAAACAGATAAATGCAGGTAATAATGAGTGTTTCTCAAAATTCCAACGCTTCATCTTCGGTTATCTGCTAAGATTAGATGGAGGAAACCTCGAAATGGCTTTCTTTTTGTTTATTTTCTTCTAACTTGATGAGTATGTTATGTCTATTATTTCTCTTAATCTAATTAATACTCTTTGAGTATTTAAAATCTAATTACGATAACAAGGATTTAGAGGAGAACATAAAGCGAATATATATTGTATAGCAAAGCGAGAAGCTGGCTCGGTGGCCCAGACTGCAACGTGGCGTACCGGCAGGACTCGGTCGGCGCCGGGGCCACGACGCACCGCCAGACTGGCGGTGGCAGAAGGCGACCCACCGGCGCCCGCCTCAATGCGGACGCGTGTCGAGCCTCCCGGGCCGCCGGATGTGGCCGAGACGTGGCGGGCGGTTTCCCGAGAGGGCTGGTCGATTCCGTCCCTCTGCCGACCCGCCGTCGTCCGTGGACCGCGTCCATCTTACGTGGCGTCCTGCGGTACGTGGAAACCGTGGGACATCCTTCGGCCGGGACCCGTGGCTGGGTACGTTTTGGTACGGGAACCCGATGGGGGAGCGATTAGATTCTTTGGTGGGCTCTCTGACGGCCCCCCCCCCGCCCATGCTGCAAGCTTCGACACGTGGCACGTGCATCACGTGGGTTATAAAGTGCTTGCTTAAATATCTGCACGTGCGATGGTATCCAATATGAAATCACGGGGGACGTGACGGAATTAACCGTTGGCTCGATCACAGCAGACTGTTTGATCAAATTCAATGTAGCAAAAAATAAAATAACGATTACGATTAGAGCTCGCGAGCATTAGATTTCTTCTCGTGGGACATGCAAACCAACGTTGTTGTTCACAGCAGCGATCTATTCCCTCGGTATGTTATCGTTTAACGTTTCTAATCTTCTTTCTCTTCTTCTCCTCCTCATCTTGAAACTTTTTTTTTTCTTTTCTTTCACCTTCCTCCTCCTCCTCCTCCTCCACTCTACTCCAACTGGTCCGACCAATAACCGGCACATGCGACACTCCTCGACAACAACTATATGATTGCTTGCAAACAATGGATACAACCTCTGAAATGTTGAAGCTGGAAAGCAGCCAATGTCATCAACCTCACATTCGGATGGCATCTTGAAGCTCTCCCCATGGTGATGGCCATCTCTGATCCCACACAGATCTTGAAAATGAGGGAAGGGAGAATCTCTTAAATGCCTCGCAGCTCGGTTTTCTCAAAAGGTGCAATTTTACACGGATTCAAGCAACAGCGCAAACATCTCAAATGCAGCGACGAGTTCTGTTTGATTAATTCTCTTGTTTATACAGAGCACAATTGGGACTCTTCTACTCCTTGAAACAAGTAACAGATAGCTGCTACATGACTAACCCATCGCATGCTTCTGGGTCCAGCTCCTCGCGGTGGCCTCGTACTTGTTCCGATCGGTCTTGTACATGTGTGCAATCTCTGGGACCAAAGGATCGTCGGGGTTTGGGTCTGTCAAAAGAGAACAGATGGAAAGCAGCACCTGAAAGAACACCAAAGCAAATATCAAGCATTGGTTATTTTCTATCGGTTGCAAAACATATCATCTGGAAGAACAGCGAACGACAATGTTGGACGCAGGTTGTTATCGCAGCTGAATCGACCTACACCCAGCTTTTCACAGGGAACAATGGAGACTGGTTTGTTGTAATCAATTAGCACACCGTGAGACGATCAAAGAAAAGAAAATAATGAACACCAGCAACCAGCCACATCTCACCAAGTCGTCGATAATCAATGGCAATTACTCTCACTGACACAATCACCAAAAGATAGCAACCGATGCATGAATTTATGCCGCACAGATAAATCTCCAAAAGATACTTCTATTTAACAGATGCTGTTGAATAGTTTGCCAAACTATGCCACGAGTGAATACTGCCACTTAGATCCTGGAAATTTTTAATGCTATAAAACACCCATTAAATGTTAATCTACAATATATTTTGACCGTGAAAGAACACGCACAAAATTTAATAACCTTAGAGATTGTCAACGCAGGACTCCACTGCTCCTTCAAGATGTCAAGACAGATGCTGCCGTTGCTGTTAATATTTGGATGGAAGACCTTTGTCCTGAATGATACCTGCATAATACACGTTTGAGGGTTAAGGGAACCGAAATCACTGCTTATTTTAACTGTGATATGTGTGTTGTTAAGTACTTGATGAAATCAAGGCACTAATTACTTAAATCTCCATACACAGGCCAAGTCCTGGCATACCCATTATACCATTAGAAATAATGCAACAACACTATATCAAAGCAAATGATGCTTGTCCCTTTTCTTTTTCCACCACTAATTTACGGTGGTGAGTACCATATTCGAACAACAAGCTACAATAGCTGGGATAGGAATGTTTCTTAAAGTTGGGTCCAAGTAGCTGCTTCCTTTGTGTTGATGTTGCCTATAAAATTCTCACGATCCGCCTGGTTCTGTTTTCCTAAATATAATCAGAAAAATCATATGACGTCCCCATTGGAAGAGTAGTTCTTATAGGGTGATTGTTGACAACTATCTTCTATTTTACAGTAGACTTACAGGACCTGTCGAAATTTGTTTTGGTGTTCAATCTCTAATGATGAGAAGATACAACTGCTTCGACTTTGAGTGCCTTTCTCAAGTCTGTGCTTCATAAAATTAGAGGAACACCTCTAATCATTGATAAACTCTCATGACTAACAAGTTTATAGATTGCTTTTAGAATTTTTTTTCCTCCAAATCTTGTAGCGGTGCATATTAAGTTGTTACACACGGCCAATGAGTCTACAACTATCAATTTTGTCCTACACCCTCTGTGCTATATTCTTCTTGGATTTTATATGTAGAGCATTTTGGTATCAAACTTCTTTTCCTTGATAAACAAGCTAGGGATGTTAATCACATGCCATAGGTTGTGATTACCACATCTAATAGCTCAAAGATGATGTCAAGTCAATCATAGACCGCCTTTTCTTTTTCTCCTTTTTATAAGCATATCCATGCCAAATTACATCAGTTTTTAATATTTGAAGGGGGTGTATATGCATTGTGCCCTTTCTACATATGGTATCCGGTGCTCCTTACCTCCTAGCCTATTTCTACATTCGTGCTTGGTCAGAGGTTTGGAAAACAAAAGGCAAACCAGTTTAACATCCAATATTAACAAGAAAAAAGAGTTGTTATAGTTGCACCCTCCGAAAACAAAAGCAACTCTAAACAACAAGACATAAAAAGAAGCTTAATGATGCAGTACCTTAGGTGGTTTGAATGGATAATCTGGAGGAAAGTGGATGGTGACAAGAAAGACACCCCAGCATAAGGACTATCCGGAGGACCCATTATTGTTGCTTGCCAGTGAAACATGTCTTCTGCCACAGGACCTGTAAATTCCAAAAAACAAAAAAAAAATGTAACTTATGGAAAAACATAAAGGCCAAAGTCATGTCGAGATGAAGTTACCAGTAAATTCCAAGTTTAGGCTTCACCCACATCTAAGCATTATGATCACAAGAATTGACTAAACTATCAAGCTCAAAATAAGGGTTTTTGGTTAGTGATCTTTGTTTGATAAACTCTAAGATGCTTGTGAGCATCCAAATGGATCAATTAATAATAAGCCATGAGGTTCGAATATTTAGGCTTCAGCTACATGGATCCTTTCCTGCCATGGGCATCTACAAATTTCATCTAAATGGATTAACCATGCATTAAGTAAAAGATGAGATATTATCAAGCATATATTGCTTAGACGGGTGATATTAGTCCCTTTTATTCATTTCAAGTATATAAAAAGAAGGTCCACAATAATTTAAGACAAGACATGCGCATGCCATTAAATTAAAAAAATACCCATGAAGAACAATCGGGAGAGAGCATATAAACTAGATCCACACTCAACACAACAACAAAAACTAGTTCATTGTCACTAAAAGCAGAGCCATTAAGTAGACACAGTGAGGTTAAACAACGGTTAACGAATTCATAATAGGCAATCCACACTGATGTATCAACATATGCAATAAAATTAATCATTTACTTAGATTGACATTATCATTCAAGCAGAAAATATATATATACACATACAAGCACAGGATCAATTTAAACCTTGACAGCAGTCCTCGCTTTCCCCTGAACCCAACCGCACTAGAACAGCATGTTTACTTTTATGATAAGGTCTAGCATGTTGCCTATGCATGAAACAATATGAAATCGAAAAGCGAATAAGCAACCACAAACAAAAGCAACAAACCATTGAATTCTTGAAATAATCAACATTGACAAATAACAATCTGAAAGAAAAGCCATAAACTGACTATAATAGACAACCAACTCTTTCACGTTATATCCCATTTCCGTAAGTCCACACCTAATCCTGCAAAAGCTGAGCGCCGACCATCTCAAGACAAAACATTGTGCCGCCGGGAAAAATATAGGTTGCCTCATCTTACTTCGGTCCGAAATGTGGTAACCGCTACAAGACCAGACACCACGAACGCAACTCCAAAAACCATTTTATGAACCACAACAAGGTCTCCGGCTCAATTCCCTAAATCACCGCATGCAAAGCGAGAAAATAGTGAAGTCGAATCATTTCACATCTAGCAAACTCAGGTGATTCTTAGAATATTGCAGCTTTAACACCGACAAAGCTCCACCCCGCCATACGAGTCCAGGTCGAAAACCTCAACGGCTCATCACAAAACAAAGGGGGAAAAAGGGCAAAACTTTGTAGATCCGGCGAGGTTACCTGCGCTGCAGGACGTGGGAGGATCCTTCTGGAGGTCCTTGAGCTCCTTCAAGATCCGCTTCGAGGCCATGAACGCAGACCTAATGCCCCAGCAGCAGCTCCGAATCGATCGGATCGCCGAGGGAAGGAGGAGAAGGACAATCCGATTGCAAGAAGCAGCACCGGATTGGAGGTGGGGAGGAAGCGCGATCTTATAGGAACTCTTCGGGTCATCGTCATCCGCTCCTTCCCGAACGCGGTTTCGACGAAGAAACGGCGAAAGCGGAAGGATCACAAGGGCGGGGAAGTTTCGCAGCGACACATCCACCAAATACGTGCGCTTGTTTGCCGGATTGCACACTCGTAGGGCCGATGATGTAACGATGACGACACGGTGGATGATGTGATCGACCGTCCATCACATCGTGAAGATATCAAAAGGTTGGTAGGCAAATTTTAGATTTAATAAAATACAGCACGAATTTTTTTTTCCTTTGACTTCCCAATTTAATGTATTTATTAAATTGTAACATATTAAATTGACTTTACAATTAAGTCAATGAGTCGAATCTAATAAATTAAAATTTGATAGTTTATCGTAAAGCACCGAACTCAAATTCTGTATTTTTCCGAAAAATAATTCTCTCTTATATATAATATTATTATTACCTTAAGTATTTATTAATCGTTGGATGGGCTCCCAACACAAGTCTAATAAGAATCTGGCACATTAAGCCCAACAACATTGGGAAATTAAATCACGAACCCAATCATTTATGAAAGATTAGCTCAAGTTCTTTTTTAGTTAAGGTTTTTAAATTATGCTTGTCGCGACCCTGACAAGGTAACTAGTCTATCATTTCGTTTTGGCCTATTAATCACTAGCCAAAATGTTTAAGTTGAAATTATTAATAGTACACTCATCAAGTTCATATAAGTCGATCTTAGTCCACCCACTTCCGATGTGGGACTATTTGACTAACTAAGGGTGTTACAATCTCCTCCACTTAAACAACTTGATGTCCCTGTCAAGGCCCAGATCAGACCCTAGCATGGGACATATGAAACATAGCTTAGTAATGACTTCACGTTATGATGAGTTCTCTGACTTCATCTACATGCGAGGCATAACCCTCTCCTACTCAAGCCTACCTCACCATGTCCAAATACTAGGTCGGCTCTGATATCAAATATCACGACCTAGCCTGATGGGCTAACCAGCCTATCAACTTCGTTTTGGTCTATCAACCACTGGCCAAAATACTTAAGCTGAAGTTGTTAATAGTACACTCATCAGACCCATATAAATCAATCTTAATCTCATCCACTTTCGATGTGGGACTATTGGACTAACTATGAGTGTTACAATGTTAATGCAGAACGGGTTGAAATACACGTAGTCTATAATTGTTACAGAGAATGATAGAAGGCGTGCCACCATAAATGGGCAAATTACGCAGAAAATTAATGACTGATCGCTTCAATAACACAGTAGCTGATCATTAAAAATGTAAGCCAAAAGAAAAAAAAAAAGAAAAGAAAAGAAAGGAGAGAAGAAACACACAATTTAAGGCAATAGGACCAGTGATTTATTGAAGACTCTCTCTCTCTAGGGGATCCACATCAGCTGCGATCCTACAATTGTTTCGGCCTCTTCTTCTATCTGGAACAAAAGAAGTGACTCGTCCACGATATCTACTACCGGAGACACTTCAAGTAGCCGCTGTTGTCAGCTACTGCAATCCTTTGTGATGATGGAGGAGGAGGACTCATCGGTGATCATAAAGTCGTCACGGTGCGGCAGTTCCATCCTCCATCGCCGCCGCTGTTCTGCTCATGGCAGCAGATGGCATCTTGCTCCTCCCGGCCCAGGTCGTGCCCAAAGCCTCACCTTCCGCTGCTTGCTGTTCCATCTCCTCCATTTTCCTATTCCTCGTCAACCTCATGATTCCCATCCCTACCAAACCCACCAAGAGAAGCCCAACCACCCCGCTCCCACATGCCACCGCCCAGACCCTCCACGTCGTCTCGCTCGCCTCCCCCGCCGCGGCCGACGGCACGACCACGGTGAAGTGCCCTGTCCTCGTGGCGGCGCAGGCGTTGTCCGACGCCGCGTCGGCGAGCTGCGCCACCGATCCGTGCGGCCCGAGGCGGGCGCACTTGATCGTGGCGTTCAGTCCCGCCGGCAATGTGACTCGGGGGAAGGTGATCGAGATGGGATCTCCCAGAACTCTGAGCTCCAGCTTCCCGGGGGCGTTGGAAGCGGAACCGGATGCGTCGTAAGCGAGGCAGCCGACGACGGGAGCGAGGAGGGAGTAGCCGGGGGCGTTGAAGAAGGACGACGACCAGTTGCCGAGGTCTTGGTGGACGACGACCAGCCGCCTCGCGAACGGGACGGTCATCGTCCTCGGCGGGACGTGGAGGGAGCCGAAACGGGCTCCTCTGCTCCACAGATTCCCGCTCCTCATCCTTTGGACGGAAGCTCTGACGCCGGAGAGACCGGAAGGAAGACGCACCTCGTACGCCACGCCCGTTCGACCTCGAGATAACAGGTCGAAAGCACGGTCGCGAATCGTCGAATCCAAGGACTCGATCGACATGGCCGACGAGTCCATTCCGAGGGCGACAAGCAACAAGGAGGAGAAGAGGAGAGAGGTGACAGGCCAACAAACACACCGCTCTTGGCCCCATGAGGCTGCAGGAAGAAGAGACTGCATACGTCGATGAGCTCCTACTCCAAGGAAGGAAGGAAGGAGACGAAGGAAAAGGAGCGATAAGAAGGTGGAGTTCCCTTTCTCTCCTCCCAAAGGCTGTGTTTGATCCAGGCCTTTTTCGTCTCTGCCTTTACTGGCCAACTTTAATCAACTCTATCTGTGAAGAGATGGGGAGGATGGGCACAGAGACGGGCTGGATTGGCTAATATTATAAGATCGAAGAGGGATGCAAAAGGTTGGAAATGGTATCAGCAGGGCAATTATAGCCAGTTGTACGTGGGGCAAGTGGAGGGTGACAGCTTGGATACCGCCGTCAATCTCGTACTCGTCGGTCAACGTGATCAAGATCCATGATTGGACCATCAACGGTAGAATCCGTTCTTTCTTATAAAAAAAAAAAAAAAAGAATATGTAATGAGATCTCACGAATGCGATTTACCTCGAACATCCATCAGTCCGAGATTTTTAGTTGTTTCTGTGCTGATCAGATTCCTCGTGTGATCGCTGGTAAACAAAAAAAACAGTACATGAGCAATAATGCGGTTTGAATGAAATTGTACAGAAAAAGAAAGAAAAAAAAAAGAGCAAATTTTCTGACAGCATTGAAGCAAAGAGTCAGAGAAGATGGCTGGCTCAACTGGATTGGATCAGATGTACTAAAATTGCCAGTACACGAAGAGCTTACTTACAGTGTCATAACCAACCTGCCAAATGGGTCAGTCCTTGTTCTCATTCATGTAAATAATATATCTCTAACCAAAGGCTGCATTCTTTTACTCCCAAATAGTTCTTCAATTTGAGGTCAAACCTGGGGCCAAGCAGATCAGTGCAGATTGATGAATCCAACAGGACCACAAAATAAAGTCAGATCGAAGTTAATAACACACGACCAATCCAACCTGGAATTCGCACACTCCGAATCTGAGATCCACAGCCACCACAGGCCATGCGGTTTGAGGCAACGCCGAAAGATCTGACGCTGCTGGATAAATAACTGAAGATGATAATGATTCGACAGAATCAGAGTTAGCGAGCAAAGGAACCTTCACAATCATGTACATATTACATGACCATTCCCCCGCTCGAGCTTTTGGCAGCCGTCGTAGGTAAAAAAAAGGCACAACACCCTTGCATCTACCCGTGGCATCACGGGAGTGACAAAGACAAAGCATCAACATTCATTTTCATTCACCCGAGGGCTTACATTTGTACTAGTGCAGCGAGGGGGATTGGGACTGCTTGATGGTCAATTCAGCTCTCAAGTGAAGAGTGCCATTGATGAAGAAGAGGCTGTCTTCGGCCATGAAGGAAGTCCATGGTGTGGCAAACAGGTTCCTGTAGCCGACTGCCTTCCCACCTGTGAAAGTGTAGTAGCCTTTGTACTTGCTGACAAACTCTCCTGATGGCTTGGTTCTTGCAGCAAACTCATAGTCTACCGTAAAGCTGATTGAACCTTTCTCTTGCATCCCTAAGAAAAGGCCAAAGCAGTGGAATAAACTGTGTTGATCCAGGTTGCAGTGAGCCGAGAGGAAGAATCCCTGCCCGCCCAAGTGGAATGCCTGGGAGTAGACCCGGCCAGAAGGGAACAGGTTAGCGCACTCCTCTCTCTTCAGGTCCAGGTAGACGATGCATTGTGGGTGAGGCCTATCGAATTCTACCACCTTCAGCGGACGGTACTTATAAGCCCTCTCCGTAAACCGCTTGTGGCTTGATTCATCGGCAGAAAAGGCACGCTGCCGGTGCAAGGCCTCTGCCTTAAAAAGAGCGCCTCGGTGACCAACTTGGAAGCAAGCTCGTGGTCCAGGTCATTGCATGTGAGAACTTTTCTCAGTTTCCTGCAAGTCATATGAGCAAAACGGATATGGCGGATTAGACGAGAACTCAATATCTCACGCCGTTCTTCTAATACTGGGTACTGAGCACGGGCCCATTTGAGAACAAACTCATAGATTGCATCCTCCGATGCCGCTTGGAGGTCATTACTGGATAGTATAGCCTCGATGCCAGCAAGAGGAAGACCCATCATTACGTCTTGCAACCTGCAAGTAGAAAAGTTGCCAAGTCCAAAGTTAGAATATATGTACCAAGTTTTGCATGCAGTCATTGCTTCTACGTGTGGACTTACTTTGTTATGTCCTTGTAACTACTGGCAAGGTGACCCTTGGCTGCATCGGTCAAAGGCTGGACTGCTGAGGCCATTGAAACACTAAAAGGGAGATCCAGATAGAGTAGTGCAGATTCTGTGGTCATGGGCAAGCTTTTAAGTAACTGAGTACAATGGTGCATGCAAGAAACAACCTCAAACTTATCAGCAGCCATCAGCACATCCAAGAGGAGGGTGGGACAGGTAGTCGACAACTTTCCACTGTACATAAAACTTAAGAGCTCCATAAGAGCAGCTTCCTCTGTTTAAAGTGAAAAAAATTAAGGTATATCAAGATAGAGTTGCTTGTCCAGAAAGGCATGCAAGTTGGGCTGATGTACAGACCTCCATAACTCTGGGGTTGTTGCTCTGAATCTCTCTCTAAAAAGATGGAACTCCGAGAACAAAATATATTCGGAATGCAGAAACAAGTTATATCCATCAAGGATGTAGTTAACATATCCATAACATGAATTTTTCACTCAAGGAATGTCACATGGTAGTTCACATAATATTACTCAACTTTGTTGATTTTGTTAAAATCTGAAGATTCTCCTATACCTTAAAAAATAAAGACAAGTCTAATCTGGTGCAAGAAATGACAATTTTATCAGTAACAAAGTCTCAAGGATCTATTGAAAGTAAGAAAGGATCAAATGGCCAAATTGAATTATATATTCATTTCCAAGATGAAATATAACACTTTATAGAGGGCAGATTTACTTACGCCAAGTAACACTTAATAGTTAATACCATCTGTTTTGAAATTACCTGATGCATTGATTCTTAGGGTTGCATGTCGTTGATCGGATTCTTTCATGCCATTTGAAAAAAGCTAATAATGAAAACATGAGAAAAAAAAAACAACGATTTAGTAGTTATAATCACAAACAGAATAGAGTATGACAGTAGCGGCACTTCTAACCTTGTAGAAAAATGGGCTTTTGCAGCCAGTATAGCAGAACTAATATAAATGGAGTTGACTCTGAGAATACAAGGAGAATCAAGACTTAATGGATCATTACTTTCTGAATCATCACCTGTAAATTATTAAATATAGTCAAACAACAAACATAAACACAAAAAACAGCACTGTGACAAAATAAGATCCAAGTCAGCATTGCCATGTTCATCAACCAGTTCATAAAACAAGGATGATTATTCCAGGTTCAGCAAGATATTGACATCTCTATCATACTGGTAGAAAATGCCTTCAGTGAAACCACCTCTATATGCTCCAACAAAAGGAATAGCAGATAAACGGAGAAGTTACTTTTTTTTTCCTACAAAATGTGTGATGAACTATATTATCAAGCTGGGATGTGTCATGACTTTTTATTCTCAAGTAGACTTGGCAGGCAAATGAGATGTGCTTTACAGCACAAATACAAGTTTGGACGACAAACAATGATCAGACCATAAAATAATTCTGTGGCCACATAATTGACACAGAAGTTGATTATTATGACCATGCATAGTGAGCTGCTGAGTGTATCCAAAAATTCATGATTAAAACGAGATATAACATATATATTATTGTGCTTACTCTAAATTTTGTGTTTTTTGTCTGCTTGTTGACTTTGTTTTTAATTTGATGTAACTCCCTAACCAAAGTTACCCTTCTATCTAATCTCATTGCGGCCCAGGAGATACTTGAACCTGAATTGGTACAAAGAAAATAATATACACACAATATAGCTAGTAGGCATGCTGGCCAAACCTGTTGTTGTACAAATTTGTCTTAAGGAGGAATGTTAAAGTAGGTTTATATGTTTTGCACCCAATTTTTTCATAATACAAATATGTTCATAACCTCCGTAAGGCCTTCCCTAGATTCATTAATGTTCTATAACCTATCCAATATTGATAAAAAAAATTACAAAATGATAATATATAAGAAGTAAGCACTTAAGGTTCACATCAGAGAAGTCAGACACTAAATGACATACAAGACTGAGACAAATATAGATTGAGACACAATGGTTGTACTTTATTATGATGAGGCCTTCATACATGTTTTTTATTAGGATAAGATTCACATAAGTATTAACAGTGACAACTATAGACATCTGAAACTTTTATGTTGTGTTGTTAAGGTATTAATAGCAAGCTCAGATACAAAATTTATGATTTTGCAAGAATAAAGCAAATAGATTGCAGGAGCAGAGCAAGCTCATATCTGCAATCATCCACAGGTCGAGACCTTGCTAATTGAAGTTTTTTTTTTTGTGTGTGTGTGTGTGTAGAAGCAACATAATCATGACAGGATTGAATTTTCAATCCAACAAATATAGTATGAACTTAAGAGCATTGTGATCAATGCTGAACAAAAATTAGTACATTGTTAAATTATCTTGTTCAGCACTAATTTAGTCAAGTTAGGCCAAATAACTAGTCTAAATGTCTCAGCCAAAGTTTGGCGAAATTATGGTTGACTCAGGACTCATTCCTGAGACAAGTAGCACCTAACCCTAGCCAGCGCCCAACCTAAAACCAGCCTGGTATGACATCTTGCTATCTACATGACATTCATAGACTGAAATCTTCATTAACCTGAGTTTCACCCAGCATAGGTTGAGGATGAGTTGGGACTTAAAACCTCCAAGTTGTGATTGGTTCTAATTAAGTCACAGTTGGTGTTTCCTATGTGTTGGATCGGGTTAAGCTTCAATTCAATCCAAACCAAGGCTCAAAATCTTGATCAGGTGTGGATACTGATTGGTGGCCAGATCTATCGGTAACCTAGTACAGAGTGACAAACCGATGCTCGGTACCACTCGAACTAGAGAGAAAGAGGAGGAGGAGGTGGTGACGGCAGAGGCAGAGCAGGAGGAGGAGATGGTGGTGGTGATATAGAAGCAGAGGCCTGACAGAGAGGAAGATGTGGAAGAGGAGACAAAGGAATAGGCATACCAGTATAAGGCAGAGGAGATGATGGCAACCCTTATGAGGAGGAGGAGGCAACAGTGAATATGGCAGGGTGAAGAATGAGAGAGAGAGAGAGAGAGAGAGAGAGAGGAAAAAGACATAGTTGTCAAAAGCTTTAAAAAAAAAGATGGGGATACCGAATGATGGGCTTGCCACCTGATATCTCTAGTTTCAATAATTAAAATCAGATGGTCCACCTAGTTAGGTAACCATACTGAATGGTAAGTTGATATGAACCGAACTGGGCGAGAAGTAACAGTATGCATATCAGTCCACGATCAGACAAGCAAATACCAAATTGACCGACCAGTATGACCAGTTTTCTAAACCTTGAACCAAACTCTCCAAGCTGCAAGTTTAGAGATAATTTCTATAAAGAAACAAAATAAACATATTACCAAGCTATGTAATCAAAGTAACAACATGAATGCAAAATACCTATAAGTGAACTTGATATTCAAAAATACCTCCCACCCAGCAGCAATATTTAATTATTGACATAGCATGATGCTAAAGAGAGTTGGGCATACCGCATACACCAGTTTGATCTGTAATTGGTGTGGATTCTTCAAGCATTGGGTCATCTTCTTCATCTTGGTTCTCATATTCCGCACATTCCTCAGTGTCAGGCTCGCAACTTGATACAAGCTCCGATGAGTATCTTGCAAATTCTGGTGCTAAAATTGATGAACATGTTTGTGGAATACAACAATTAAAAAATAAACAAATAAAAGTACAGATACATTAAAGTCATGGCGTGACTCAGATAATGCAAGAAAGCTCCGCAAAAACTTGCAACTTAATATACCTCCAATCGAGACTAATGATCAAGGCTTCATTCTTCAAAGAGTAAAATAGTGACGATTGGCATGGTTAGCGCACCACGGTATCTTGTAAGCAAGCTACATCGAGTGTCGAAGCACTAACAGTATATTGCACACACCGATATGGATTGGACATAGTGTACATCTATAATCATGGCATGGTTCATAAGTCAACCCTTGTACCCAGGACACCATTTAGCTCTTGTCCAGCCATGTCATCAGTTAGAGGGTTAAACACATTGTTCCGTCTTTTGCCAAGATTCTTTGTGTTCTAACATTTTAGTTGTGTTACCTATGACCTAAAGGGACTTAATCCTAACTGGATGGTGTTCTTTTGATACAAAGACTGCCTTTCTGACTTTCACTCATCAGCCATAATGACACCCAAATCTAACATCAATATAGTCATTTCAGTTTCTCTTCCTGATATCACCATCACTCAACATTACCAATTTTAAATACATAATTAATTTCTAAACCATAGTTTTATAATCTGGTAGTTCCATTCCATGTCAACTAATTTGATCCTCGATGTCTGAGATCATCATGATCAACAGATCCCCAAAGGGAACAGCCCAAATTGTCGAATTCAAACCATTAACAAGCATACCATAATGGATCAGCAGATCCCCAAAGAGATCAGCTAAAATCACCAGTTCTAGGTTGATTCTACCTAGTCAATCCAGAATTGGGATTATCTTACGAACTTGAAGAACAGTACATCTTTGTTGACATAGCCAACAAGATCCAATTTTAGCCAAATTTTAGTATCCGCCATCATTTTCCACTGACCATGGTCAGAAAACCTATCTGTCACAAAAGTTCATTATAACGCAAGTGTCAGTATTTCTAGCGCTCGATGGACCTCACTACTCGGAGAGCTAGAAAAGATCACCTCTCCAATCGAGACCCCCTTCATTCAACAGTACCGGTAACCAAATACCTATACTTCTTGAACATATTCGGTCAGAAAAGAAAACGAGAAGTAAAGGAACAAATAAATGGAATGAAAAGAGGAAGGGAATCTGCCATATCCGGGGAGTCCGAGACGGGTCCCCTCACCTTCCTCCTTCGAGCCATCATTTCTCCTCCGCTTGCGGTGTCCGCCCCACCCGATGCCGGCTCCAGCCCCGGCCCCGAGTGTCTCCGCCATGACCTCGATCCGGAGCACCCGGTCGGAGAAGTTGCTGGAGTTGAAGGCGAACTCGAAGTTGTTGTCTCCGCCCGGGAGGGAGTCATCGCGATCCATCTCCGTCGCAGCCGTTCCGTTGTCGAGTGGATCGGCGCCGCCTCTCCACTCTCTCATTCCCCTCACGCCCAAGGCGAAGCCCCAACCCTAAGAGATGGAGCGGAGGCAAGAAGGGAGGAAATGGCGGAAGAGCTTTTAAGCCGACACGAGAAAGGGGAGAGCTGCCGAGGCATCGGTTTGCAAGTACACACCCTATGTGATATTATTATTACCAGAAAAAATTCATATATATATATATATGTATTTATTTATATATGAATATATATATATATATATATTTGTATATGAATATATGATGAATTTTGAAAAAAATATATACTTTTCAAAAATTTTTGCAGAGCATTCCTACTATAAAAATTTGGAAGCAAGAGCTAATTTGTTTATATAATTTGAGATGCTGTTTTGAAATTTTTTCAAAGTAAAAAAGGCTCAACTAAAAATTTGAATAATTATACAATTCAATACAATTATATAGTCAACCTTTGTATGTACAATTGTAATTATGTCGTCATGTCAAATGACATCTCTCCAACACTCAAACTAATTGTATATGAATAAAAAAAAATTAAAAATTATTTAGATAATATATTATTTATTTTTTAAATATTACAATAAACTTTCTAAGTCAGATTAATATTTGAGTCTAATACATCACCATCAAATCAATATTTAAAGCATGAATATATTTAAGATATAAATATTTATTATTTTTATGTTTATACTAACATCATAATTATTATGTTTCTATTTTTATCATATCAATTATCTATTAGGATTTTCACCTGTCTGATTGAGCAACAATATTTGTCACATCGTGCTAAATAACAACATATGCTTTTATTAAAATCATTTCTCATATGAGTGGATGATATGATAATATCAACGAGTGACACGTGGATGACCGAGGTCGTTCGATTGGACCCACAGGGCGTCACGTTGAATTGGCGTCCACGTTGCATTCCTTCCACGTGTCCTTTCCGGTGGTAGTTATCCGTCGTTACCGGTAGTTGCGCTCGTGTGAGAACGAGGCTTGAAGGCAGCAAATGTGAGATTACCATAATTATGGCGATTTTTGGGGGAAAAAAAGGGCCTTTTTTAAAAAATTTATTTGAGAAGTGTTCTCAATTTTTATGATTCTCTAATACCTTTCTTTGTTGCCTGATACTTGTAAAAAATATATATTTTTTTTTATTTTTCTATCGTCCAATTATATTATTTTTACGGTGTATTGTAATGTTCTCTATAATACGAAAAAAATATCATAATAATTACAAAAACACTATGTTATTTCTGCTATTGCCAAAATCATTGTAACACCTTGTAAAAAATACTGTAACTAAATCGATCTATAGTAAAAAGAAAGGAAAAAAACATAGATGACTGAGGATATTTTAGCAAAAAAAAGCTTAAAAAGAGAGATTTTTTTTTTCATGAATTCGCCCATATATATATATATATATATATATGTATATGTATTGATGATTAGAGAATAGGAATATAAAGAGGAGGAAGAGAAGGGAAGAAATGAATTAAGAGAGGGGAGAAGAGAAGGAGAGAAACGTGGGAAGACAATAAATTAACAAAAAAAATAAAAACATATTATAGCATACAATATTAAATCTGCAATTTGATCCGTTGATTCGTCAGTCCGATAGAAAATGATTCATATCTTTGATAAGTCGAGTAGCATTAATGATGCAAGAAAAAGTATGACAAGAAAGGAGAGCCAATTATTTGTAAATCGAACAATTATAAAAAAAATTCATGTAATCGACATCAAATAAATAAGACTCGTCGTCGTAACATGTCGGCAACAACCTCTAGAAATGATTCTTGAAGGATGGCTTTATGCACATGGATGGTGTTCTTACACTTGATTGTTGACTCTTTAACAAGTGCAAATCTCTGGTTTTTGACTTCACATAATTACTGTTGTAAGGCACAAAAAATAAGAGGAAAGGAAGCACACAAGTCTCTAATTTTCTTGGATTAGATCAGGAACATCCAGCTATGATCAACTCTCAGAATCAGTCAACAGTAACATCATCATATTCGACAAAGCTACAGTCATTTTATACATCTTTGGCAATCAATGGAGGTGCAGCTTCCACTCCACCATGATAATATCAACATACATTGATAAGCCATTCTTCCAAAAATATGTGCGGTGTGTGCAAGTAGAAAAATCGAGCATTTGATAACTTCTCAGAAACACTTGATCATTTTACATCAATTCTGATTCTGTGTGGACTCAAGAATTTTCTAGAGAGAAAGGTTATCAGCATCTGATGAGGACTGTTACACACAGCTTGATTCCAAACAGAACATGGTCAAAGTTCTTTCATGATCTTTTCGGCCTCACTTTCCGGAAAAATTTTGCAAAGAAACTCCTCGAAATGAGTCGAATAAACCTTGGGATTGACTGCTAAAATCATCGGGGAGTCTGATTGGAGAGACCTGAAAACATGTTCCACATGCTTAAGCTTGCTGTGCCCTTGAAGAATATTGACTATTCCAAGATGCAGGATAACGTTGTCGGCGGCTGCTTCCTGGGGTGGCAAAGTGATGCTAAATTGCCTTCTTTTCTGTGTGTGTTGACTGCACGAGCTGTCATTCGGATGCCAAGTTCACTTTCAAATCTGAAATAATTAATTTGTTTTTAGAGCAAGTGAAAGAGAAACGAAAAGAAATTAAAAAAAAAGATCAGTTCGTGTGGAACCAAACAAATCCATGAAGATTGTTGTTATGAACTATCACCCCAAAATCCAAAGATGTGTTGATGCTTAAATGTACAAAGAGGAAAAATTACAAACCTAAAACTAAAATAACGATATGCCATAATTACAAACCAAAAACTATTAGGATATTTCTGAGCATAAAAAATGTGGAGATATTTACTCTATAGGGCAGGATAACCCTGAATTATCATCAGTAATATCTTCAGCTGGATCACACTGGGTTCCGTCTGGACCATCTGAAGTTTTCTTCTCGGTATCATCTGAACCTGCACAATATATCCATTGCATCTCTTTGTATCAATAGTTATCATCTTGAAGTGTGATAGGGATTGCTCAGATTGTCGAAAAATGACATTGTTATACATATAAACAATTTCAAGGAGAGCTTTCTTTCTCCGCATACGATGCAGTTATCACACAAACTAAATTCTGGACATAAAAAAAAAAACAGGGAAATGAGGAGCTTGAAACTGATTTATCAGCTGCTGAATTAGTGATATATGAAAGCTGCATCATTATGTATTCCTTCTAAAATAACAACAAATTTTCCAAGTGCAACTCTAGCTAGCACCTAAATTTCAAACAGACAATGACTCTTACAAATACTTGGTTTCATCTTTGGACTAGTCTTACATATATATATATATACACACACACACACACCTCTTAAGGAGTTGAAGCATCTCATGTAAAACTAAAAGTCAGTACTTACGGAAAGCTAGATGCAACACGACAAATCAGATAAGCTTGGATGGTGCTTTACAAATCTAAATGTGGAACTCGTGCTTCTTTCATTGTGATTTGAATGTGGTCTTGTGTGTTCGTTACTTGCAGCCTCACCCAACATTTCCCATTGAATCTTCATACAGATGATTATTGTTATGCCCACAAGTCATCCAATCTGTTGTGCTACAGTGATATCTGCTAATCTTTACAGGGTTGTGGTCACCCTACTTGATGAGGTCATATTTAGATTGGAAAGTTGGAAAAACAACACTTTACAAAAAGCCAAAACCTCTCCTCTTCAGAAATGATTTTGGGTCCATAATTCCTCATAAGTCAAAGTGTTTGCACTAATAACAGCTAATTATATACAACAACAATAACAACAAAATGTAAATCTCAATTATTTGGGATCAGCTACATGGATCTTTTATCGTTATTGAGATATGTAAAGCACTATATGTTTAGTTAATTTTAGAATATTTAAATTTTTATTTATAATTTTTATTAAGATCTTTTTAGGTCTTTCTCTATCTCTCTTCTCTTATCACTAATATTAATCAAGAATGCACCAAGGCTATCAACCCACCTAAAGAGTGCAATAAGGCCTCTAGAGTAAAGGAGGCACATTAGGTGCTAAGTGCATATCAAGATTCTCATATTCATTGTCAGGCAGTTTGGTTTAAATGAAGCATAATGATTTTTCCAATCTTGTTTCAGAAGGTTCACTCATTGACTAACTAAAATCACAAAATTTCTTTGAAAATAAAAAGATGCCTAAAGATTTACCTATGCATACTCACATCAGACTATAGGACTAGTAAAATATACAATCCAGTCATTAGAAGACCCAGCAAATGCCATACTTTTTTACCTTCTTTATGTGTAGTGGTATAGTGGCCTTGAAAAACAGCTTCAAATGGTGCAGAGCAGACATGCATGCCTAGCAAGAGACTGTACTCAGTAACGCCTACTTCTTTCAAAAAGCTGCAGTCATGCTTTATTTGCCTGCCCCAGAAAGAAATTAACTTTGGAAAGCAAAACAAAAACAACACATACAACAATATCATGAAATCTTAATATTCCTTCATTCACTTCAAATTAACAGTAATTGCAGGGCTTTTCTAAACTCTCTAATTGTGTGCTTACCACCTTCATAAATGATATAATCATATAACAGCTTTCTTGCAGTACTTTGGATATGACATTTTAAGTTTGCTTTCAAATTTGATTCTTAAAACAAATCATTTTGTTATTCACTTTTGATTTTTGAACTCAATCACCATTTCCTCTGATTCGGATCCTTTAAAGAGCATAACCGGTTGGAGCACAGAGTACGAGGACAGATAAATATACTGAAGCAGCAAGGAACTGAGGATTGAGTTTTCTGCAATTGTTCAGAACCGAATCCCTCACAGTCTTCAAGGAGGCTCTTGCAGTGTCTCCTAATCATCTTGCCAATGAACTTTTGTGCCTAGTTAGTATTTGGCTTATAAAACCAAAATAGGAATTAGATGCGAGGATCTGAATTAACAAGTATGAGAAGAAACAAAAGTTTGTGAGCAGAAAATACATAAGAATAAAGGCTTCTAAGATCAGTATAGGTCTCTGTTAGCATACGGCAATACAAACAAAAGGATTTATGGCTCACATAAATCATGAGCATAAATGTGTTTCACATGCAAACTGAAAGTACGAAAAAGAATGGTTGGATGCACGATTATCAAAAAATAAATAAATTTAGTATTCTAATTAGAAGTAGAATTTATCAGATAAGGAAAATAAACTAACTACATGAGTTTCAACTTGTTCAAAGGTTGAAGATCTTGGTATAACCCCCTTTAAATCTTTGAAAAAACAAGCAAAGAAAAAAAATACAAAGGAAAATATCGTTGTAAAGAGCAATAATACCCAATATACCTACCTTAGAAGTTGGTGCCTAACCGCTGCATGGAGGTGAAAAGCAACATTAAGATCTTCCTCAGCTCCTGCTTTGCTAACAAGGCGACCTTGAGGCGAAATTCCAAGGTTAAATTTCTTATGAATGCTTATATCTGACCGAAGAATATTTCCAACTACAAGCGAACCTGTTATAGTAACGTGTCATAACCCAGCATAATAGCTAAGTTACCTTCTCAATATTTGCAAAGAAACAACTAACCATGTTCTTTATAACCAGGTAAAGCAGAAGCTATAAGCAAATTAGACGTGTCATACTACCTTTTTTCCACCTTGTGGCTTCACAACATAGAGCCCATAAAACTTTGGTAGCAAAGACCTCCTGTATTTCTTCAGATGGTGAAAATATTTTGGCAGTATTTCTAATAAAACCTGAAATAATGAGGCATATAAACACTGTTTACAGCTGCAAAAATTTTTAATGCCTATGGAATAAACCTCAACATAAACTAAATGCAATTTATCCCTCAGAAAATAGTGGCATGCACATTAAGAGAAAATGTCAAATAGTTTCAGTTAGTTACCTATTCTTATAACTGATTTGGACAGAAACTAGATATACTAAATCTATCTAGAAAATTACACCCAAGCAAATTTGTGTCAAATAGGATAATGTTGTTTTTATTGTTTGTCTTGGTGCAGACCACCAATTTCTACCATAACATTGGAGTATTTACCATTTATTTCAACAAATTTCATAATCATGATATGGTTAAATGATGACTCAAACAGATAAAGCAAAAGATTAAGAAACTACTGATACATATGAGGCAGTAGTGCAATACCTTCATCTCAGATTTGCTTAGGATCTTTATTATAAATCGATCATCATGCTGTAAACAAGAGAGGTAGCCTTTTCAGGTGAAATAAGAAACTTTAAGGTTTCATGTCCCGTATTGAGTCCGTGTAGTCATCATTATCAATTTCCCCAAACTCTTGAAGTTTCCTGAAGATTGAAGCAAATAAAAAAAAAATCCAGTTAAATAATCTAAATGGTTACCTACAAACAAAATGTGAACAAACCTACCAAAAGAACAGGCATAATCCTAAAGTGATATTGTGTACTTCTCACAGTTTAGATTGACAATGTTAAAGTAATTCTTTCCTTCAATCAACTAATATTTTGTTCTGAGGAGGTGATGGAGGATATTACAGCTTGCAGACCCTCATGCACGACAAATTCACAATAGAAATAAAGATAAAAGTTCCAAAATAGATCTATTTTACACCTATCTAGAGCCTAATAGGACAATCTTAAAAAACTATTCCAGTATTTCTTTGCAATTTAATAATAAAGCTCATTTATATAGAATATACTACTAACTCAATAGGGAATGAGTGTATTAGTTAACAATCAGTAAAACGAGAAGTAATCCATAAAGTAAGTACGAACCTGAAAACTGCAGGACGATAATCTACCCACTCAAACTTGGCATTTGCTGTGTGAGAACCAATAGAACATTGCAAGGAAAAATTTGAAGTGGAAACAAAATCAAGATCAGAAGGTTCCCACTCTCGGAGTGCTGGTTTTTCCTCCATTTCTACCTGCATGTTAATAACCTTTGCATAAGGAAAACATGCCCAGTAAACCATCACTTATCTTATAAAGAATTTAACTAATTCAATGAAAAAAAGTACTATTAAATGCTCCATCTTAAGAAAGTAGGTAGAAAGTAGTAAAGAAGTCGTAAGAAAGTAGGCAGAGTGTAGCATCATCTTAAACTATTCAGTGAAATCGTAAGGATATGATTGCGTTCACTTGATTTTGGAAATTACAGCAGGAAAAGACAAGATTCTTTCTTTGTCCAAACACATTGGGCATAGCTAATCATGTTTCAACTGGCACACGTGATGTGAATGTGTTGATACAATTAGGACAGAAGCTCCACACACAATGAAGCTCATCGTGCGATCACTGAACACTCAAAACCCGTTCATCCAGAGCTTACATGAAGATATCAAAATCGTAGTATGCACAACATTTATCACAACAATAGATTACGCACCAACTTTGCTAACCTTCCAAGCCAAGCAAGATCTCAATAGAAGCTCTCAATTACGTCACGAATCAGTCTGACAAAATGACAAGAGAATAGAGATATAGTAAGCACAGCAAGAATCCGGAAAAAGACAACTATGAACACGCTGACAAGCCGGTCATAGACATAAAGCTCACCCCACATGAATCAGTAGGTTGAGACACATCAAGATTCAATTTTTAAGCAGAAATATGAAAACTTGAAACACAGGAGGATAAACAAGAGCAGACGCATCAACGATTGGAGGAGAGGCGCGTACCGGTGACTTCTGACACCGCGATGTGGGAAGACGCGGAGTTGATGGGGGCATTAGAAGAGGGGAGGCAAATGGGACTGAACCCAGCGGGGGTTGGGAACAGCGTGGAGATGGTTTTAGGGCACCGGCGAACGCCAAGAATAGGCGTCGCGGCCACCAGTGAAAGAGAGGGAAGTGGACGAATGCGCGACCGAATAGGGGCGAAGGCTTGATGATGGCATGCGAGAACAGCGCGACTTTTAAAGCATGTTGGGTGATACGGTTTCGATTGGTTTGTTTTCAATTAAAATATAACAATTTAAGTAGCGGCCGAACACGTGGTAGTAAAAATCACCGGAGATTTTTGTTTGTAAACACAAGAGTTGACTTGTAGCAGACAATTTAAACTTCTTCCTCACATCTCAAAATGTGTTTGCCATTTCATCCCCAGGGTTTAAGAAGATAATGCACATGTATCATCAACATCAGTTTCAACTTGCAGTTCAACAGGAAAAGATTTGAGGAGTTGGAACAATTGAACAGGATAATGCATATCTTATTCTGCGTCATATAATAAATATCACTGTGAACATCACAATTACAAATTGAAAGGAACAGATCTTTCATGTGCCCATATTTGAAAGCAGATTTTGCAAGTCATTGCTGAACCCATTCTGGAATAAGAAAATTGGTTCAATTGGGAAAAAAAAAAAATCAACCCCCACCACATTAAGGAATATGCTAACTTTTATTTTTATTTTCTAGGAGTTTATCGACATCTGTTTATTTTGTGGCTACATTCCGGTTAAATTATATACAAGAATATGATACCAACGATTTATACAGAGGCTAACTCCCAAATTGCAGTTGGCAAAACTCTTTTAAGTATTTTGGGAAGCAAAAACTTCTGTCAGTCCTTTTCGGCACATCTGGATGCGACTAGATAAAATGCCAAGTAGTTTTTGATCCATGAGAGTCTCAACAAAAATTTCAAGCAAGAAAAGCCACTTGATAGTGATGTCTCAAAATAAGTGGGCTTTGGAGTGGATGGACAGCCAAGCAACTGAATCAGCTCCTCCACTGGCAATACCTGAAACTTGGTCGGTGTATTAGGAGCAACATTGTCTACGCGATGCTCATAGATCTTTCCATTCTTGTCAAGTTTGTACTCTGAGGTTCCATCAAAGCGGCCTTGACTCTCCCAAGGCACTCGAGGAATGCCGTGAACAATCCAACGGATCATGATAACATTCTCCACCGGCTGCCATATGCTCACAATGTTAATCCATATGGCCCGAAAGAAAATGCGGCCACTGAGTCTTAGTGCCCAAAAAATCCTTTTATAATTGTCAATACCAGCAAAGGTGTTGAGAGGATCTTTGAAGACAATATCATCCCTGGATGATAACAAAAGAAATATGTTAACCGGAGCTAACTAATAGCTCTAAAAATCGTTACACTAGACAGTATATAAACTATTCAAGCAATTAAAAGTGAGAAGATCATGTTAAATCAGCAATGGCAGACACAGTGAGTACCAGTCACAGGACATATCTTTACAGCTATAACTGAGAATTTAGAGCAGAACAGGTAATAACTTGTAGAATGTTTTCATAAGGTGCATGATGCAGATATCGTCTACCATGAAACAACCTGTTCTAATGAATTACTTGAACATTTTTAATATTTCAAATTATTTTCAACAAAAGTTCAATCTTAAGAATGAGACTGGTCTAGGTAATATAGAACTGTTTACCTTGAGAATTTGATGAAGTTTGTGGTGCTTCAAACCAAAATCATTCATTTGCTTTGCGAGTGGCAACAACCATGCAAATGGGAGGATATGTAGAGGTAACTAAAGGGCTGTGTGGAACTCCCATGTGGAACCATCAATGCCTCTATCAAGGCAGCCAGGTAAAACGGGTCAAGCCAAAAAGTAGGAAAAGTATTTTCTATCTAACAAACCCTGCAATGTTTTATAAGTATTCAAGGTTCTTTATCAGCTCTTTACATTTATAGATAGACCAGCAGCTAAAATTTATAGATTTAGATGTTGAAAAACTTTATATTAAGTCATGATAGCTTGTGGAGACCTCACAGCAAATAGGAGTTAGAAGAAGGAAGCACAACATTAGGGAGAGTCATATATGTTATTATAGCCTGTCCTTATTGTCTAAACACATTTTTTAGTTCTATGCACAACAGCGTCGTAAGGAATCATAAGAGTGATCACTCTGCTTACCAAAAAGAAAGGGATGGAGAAGCAAAATAAAGAACAAAGAGAGAATAAGCTGATTCACCTGCTTCCAAGTTGCACCAATCAATTACTTGGCCAAAAGTCAAGAGAAATCTTCATTTTTTTTATGTGTTAGCTTGATGACTCATTTTGGTTAGATATAGCTCTTGGACCAAGTACCAAGATTTGTAACACTCAGATCCAATTTAAAAACAACCATGGAAATTAGGATCTGGATTGGCAGAATTTGATAGCGACGCTGGCCTTTTACGAAAGAAAAAAACAACCTAAAGTGATTAGAACATTTCAAGATTGGCCGAAATGGACCCACAGCGATCAATCATGAAAAACCATATTAAGCGTGGGTGGGTGTGATCAAACATGGATATCTCCAGACAATGTGGGATATGCTAAGCCTTATTTTTTTTTTTACCCTTTTCATGAGCTACTGATGTACATAATGAATTAAGTTTGGCTAGTCGGATAGATCCCATCCTATGCGGGAGAGCTACAATAGATGGAAAATTGATGAAACCACCCCATATCCTGTCCCACGACTGTTCATTTATCTTTCTGCTGACAGGCAAATAGGTTGCATGGTATGGCATCAATGGTTCTAACTTCTAAGGACATGTAGGCTTTTGGAGTATAGGACGCTAGAATCACTACAAACACAAATTTAACTGTGTTTTGTTATTTTAGGCACATCTAATGCATATGAAGATTTCGGGAATACATGTCCTACGGGGAGAGGAAGGTCATACCTATGATCCAGTTGAATTTTGGAACCAAGAATGACATATTTAGATTTGCTAGGTGGGATTAGTCCAAATTTGCGCCGAGATGGGTTTGGCTGATCAGCCATGTTCAGTGTAGGACTCTTGTAGTCATGCCTTAATTTGAGTTGTTAGTCAAATGAATCCTATTTATCTAAGAAGATGTCTTAGGTTAGGAATCATATAATCATAACCCATTCCTTATTTTCCTTGTAGGTGCTCTTTTGGAACGGTTCTCTGGTCCATGCCATTATGACAGTGTAAGTTGTGGAAGAATATACACAGAATTGTACTACTGTTTCCCAGAGGTACCCTGTTGGAAGACATGGGGTTTTCTTTTTCTTTTTTTTAATCTTTTCTCATGCTTTCCTCTTTTCTTGATATGGTTTTTATGACAGGGTTTCACATGGTAGACTTAAGACAAGTGATTTAACTTTTTCATTTTTATAAGCTAGTTTCATAATTATGCCTTAAAATCACGAAAGATCCCATACCTATATTTTCTCGACGGTATAGCTGTTGGAATTCCGTACACAGTTAGTGCATTCCTAGTTCCATCATGGTCGACACTTCTAATATCCAGTTCTGCCTCAACCAAATACAGCAGTGGCAACAACACAGATTGTAGCCATGCCAAAAAAACCATAAGATTCAGAGATATCTCCTCAAGGCATGACTTTGGTTTTTCGAGTCCCCATTAATCTCTCCAAGCTACTTATATGGGCAAAAATCTGGGGATGGTGGTAGTGAAATGAAAGCAAGCCGCCAGACAGCTCCGATCAAATTTCTACAAATTCCCATCTAAGGCTGTTAAATGTCCACACAAATTAGGTTCTCTAAACCAAAAAAGATGAACTTTTCCCTCAAATTTCTAGCTGGATTCGAATATTGTTTGAGAGGTCAAGCGAAATCTTGATAGAATTACCAGTAGAAGCCACGAAACAAGCTGAATCACGAACCTAAATATGCCAAAGTTGGGTTCACGCTGGAAGGTATCAGGAAAATCCTCACGCAAGGTCCGAATCGCGTATCCCATGTTAACATAGTAGCTATGCCTCTCGTCGCCGTCGTCCGTCTGCTGCTGCGGCGTCACAGAACGGGACGGGGGAGACGCAGACGAAGCGCCGGCAATTAGGGGGACGGAGAGGAGAGGGGGAGGGGGCAGACCCCTCTCCCGCAATGGATCGGAAACCCTAATCACCCTCTCCTTACCCTCGTCCTTGACCCCGCCACGGGCGCAAGCGCTTCGTCGCGAGGACCTGCCGGGATCGGGGCTGCTGCTGCTCGTCCGCCTGGGGATTGGGGCTTTGGCCGCGGGGAGTGAGGTGGCGTCGGTGAGAGGGAGGAGGAGCGCCATGGGAGAAACAGGGCCAAAACGGAGCCTCCTTCCCGTCCGAGAGAGATATATTTGGGATGGCGATGAATGAAGCAAAGCAGAGAGATTGGCCTCGCCATTTCTTAAGTCGGTGAATACGATTACCTGTAGAAATATCAGCTCTGGTGGGGACCAGCGTGGGTCCCACCTTTGATTCTGACAAGAAGGAAACAAAATAAAATAAAATTAGCACCTAATTTTTCAACACTCTTGAGTTACTACAAATATTAATTCCATGCAAGATATATAAAAAAAAAAACTCTATCCTTTTTGTTTGATTTTAGTATCTACTAAGTGTTAGAAAAAAATATATACATTAATATAGGATTAAGATTGCTAAGAGTTATTTAATTATTTTTTTGATACATTAAGATCAAATCAGATGGATAAATCTTAAGTTTGGGGAAAAAAAATGACTCAGTTTTGACTTTTTAATTGTTCAAATCACAGTTTGTAAGATCAACATTGTCCAATTGCCTCGTCATTGTTTTGGGTGAAGGCAACTGGTCAAACTTTTCATTTGAGTTTGACATTGACATTTGAGAGATTGGTCAAAGGTGAGGAGGCAAATTGGAAAAGAAAGATTAGCATCACTTTCCAAACGCCCTTTTCATGTAGTTCAACTTTTACTTTCATTGTGAGTTGCAGTCTCCATAACAAAACCAAACCCATCATTTAGATAATATTTCAAATGCGTATTGAGGATCGATATATATTTTAAATATAAATTAATATTTTTATATTTTTTAAAATCATATTTTATCTCCTGAATGTTGTATTAAAAATATTCAAATGCTACCATTACCTCGGTTAATGTAATTTTTCTGAAACTTTTAAAGTATTTTATGATATTATTTAAAATTATAAGTTTATCAAAATAATTTAATTAAAAATTAACATGATTTATGTATTTTCTATAAAATAATTTGTTTTTTAATTTATTTTTTTTATATAAAATAGTTTTTATAAGATTTTTTATTTACTTGTTAATTACAAATAAATAATTATAATTTTAGATAAATATAAAAATATTAAAAGGATAAATTTAGCATATAAATATTAATAGACATTTGAAATATAATTTTATCAAATAACAATTACATCAATACACATATAATATGTAGTTTGCACTTATCAAGCAATAAAAGTATAGCATATCTACATATTCACTCATACCCCTTTCTTTAATTGTACATTAAAAACATAAATACATTTTTAAATATAACCTGAGCATCAAAATAATCAATTGAGGTAAGAGAGATAATTCATTAACTCAACATTTTTCTCTATTCTTAAATTATTATTTCATTACTTTCTTTACATCAAATAATCTCTGACTTAAACAACAAAATAAAAAATCCAGCAGCTCACAGATTTATTAAAAAAAATACTAATGATTCTTTTCATGTCATGATCATTAACGATATATTTTTTTTAGGAAAAGAATTCGATCTAACAAAAATTATCATATAAGATTAAAATAGTTTAACTGGGTGCTCAATACAGAATTTATTGAGTGTCGATGTATATGTGAGTAAATTTATTTATAAAAAATAATATTAATAATTCTTTCTTAATTTCTTTATCCTAGTGATGTAAATTTTGTGTATATGTTATTTTTTAATCGATTAACACATTTTATTTTATTGATAATCTTATTTTTTTCATGGTGTAGTCATGGATAAAAAGGATTGATGTATTAAGAACATAAATATATAAATCATATATTATATAATTACTCAAAATGTTAGATGTATTGAAAATATAAAATGATATCCAACTTATTCAGGTCGCTATTATCTCCGATTAATTCAAATTTTACATATTTGATTGAGTATTTCCAAAAAAAAAATCTAAGATCAAATGACACAACAAATTACTAAAGTAATTGAAAAATAAAAAAATCTTAGAACTCATATTACATAATGAATAGAAAGAAAAATAGAGAGAAGATTGCATGTGAATAATTCTTTCCTCATAAATTTCTCTGTAGAGATACGTAATCAGTGACGGTGGACGGAAAGATGCCGTCTTCCGCTCTCTTATCGTCTCTTCCTTTTCCCTCCGGTCTGCTCTGCGCGGGCTACAGAACGAACGGCGGAGGAGGCATCAGCTGCCACCGGCTGCCTTGGCCGTGTTGTTGCTGTTAGGAAGTCACCGCGCCTGAAAGAACTGGTCTCCCAGGTCCCCAAAATCGAACTCCCCCGCCTCGGCAGCCGCAGCGGGAGCGGCGGCGCCCATGAAGAGCAGGTCGTCCTCGCCCATGATCTCCATGTCCTTCACCAGCAGGATTCCCTCGTCTTCGTCCTCTTCGTCGTCCTCCTTCTCATGCGGCCGTTTCTGGAAGAGCTCGTCCTCCATGGAGGCCGTGAGGGGGGTGGTGGGGGAGAGACCCGCCGCAGCGGAGGAGGACGGAGGGCGGGATGATGGGTTGCCGGGGGCAGGGTGGCCGCCTCCGCGGGAAGGGGAAGGGAACTTGTGGCGGGTGCTGCCGGCGAGGGAGTTGCGGTGGGTGGGCACCGGGTGATTGTGCTCGGCGGTGTAGGTGATGATGAACATGGCCGGGTCCGCCCGGCTGCGGTCCACCTGCTTGCGGGCGAGGCAAGCCTTTGAGCTGCTACACCTGTAGTATCCCCTGCATCCCGACACGAACAAAGAACCCACCAAGCTCTCAGAGAGAGAGAGAGAGAGAGAGAGAGAGAGGTTAGCATACCGAGGATAAGGAGAGCCCTTGATGGGTTTCTGGCCGTACTTCCGCCACGCCCACACGTCGGAGGAGAGCCCGTCGGCCGGGACGTGGCACACCACCTTCTGCCGCTGCTTCTTCCTGGAATCGCCCAATTAATATCCAAGTCTTAGATCAAAGCTTCCTCTTCAAATCTGAGCTATAAGGGACAAAAGGATGACGACCGTGAGCTTCCTCTTACCGTCGTTTGGAGCGTGGAGTCTGGGAAAGAGGCCGGTGAGCTTCCTTGGACGGCGCCGCAACAGTGTCGGCAAGGGAAGGAGACGGACTCCACCGCGACTGTTGCTGCTGCTGGACTTTGGGGCTGCAGGGCATGTAAAGCTCCTCCAGCTCTTTAAGGCCATCCCGGCCGCGGAACAGACGCTGGAAACCCACAAAAGAGCCACTTTTGTCTCCCTCCGCCGCTGCCTCCTGCAGCTCCACCTCGAGCGGCACCATCGGCGCGGCCTTCGTCCCCGACGGCCGGCAACTCCGCACTACCGCGCCCAGATCCCAGTCGTCATCAGCCATCCCCAGCGACAGCAACCACATGGCTCAGATAGACTTCCTCGGGATTCCGAGCTCGAGCTCCGCTTATTAAGCCCATGCTCCCCGCGTGGAAAGCGAGACGGAGGCGTTGACCAACGGAAGGAGGAGGTCGGAAAGGGGGCTCGGAGGGAGACGATCCAGCGGCGCTGACTTTTTATCCTCAGCTTCATGATGGAGAGCAAACGTGGAACGAAGCCGTTAACGGGCATTTTGGTGGGAGCCCCTTCTCTCAAAACTGCTAAAAACCAGGGTCGTTTTTGGAAAAGGCATCAGTTGACTTTTGCCAAAGTATATATATTTGCATGGATAAAATGATATCCTAAGTTAAATTACATGTATTTAAATCTTGGTGATTGAACTAAGTTGAAGTTTCCGCTGTACCTCTTAAATCCCTACGGTGAGGGAAGATTTGGGGGGTATCAGATTGATTCTAAGGATATTAAAGTTAAGATAAATATTGTAGCATATTTTGACAAAATTTGACCCACCAAGATTACTTCAATTAGCCTGGATTTGTTACCATATCACAACATCAACTGAAGACCTCAAGAATTTAAATACGAGGAAAGTGCATGTGAATTGCATAGGATTCTAATGGCGAGAAGTCAATGGTTCTTATTTCTCCCTTGACTTGGGTACAGAATCGATGGGCGTTGACATTGAAGACTATGACGGCGGGAGAGAGAAGTTGTTAGGAGAAGTAATCAAAAGCTAAATAAGAGACCAAGGATCTGTTTAGTTTTTTATGTATACTGTTTAAGTTTCAAATCATAACTATTATGTTAATATTAGTATAAATATATATATATATATATTATCCTCATTTTATGATATAATTTGTGATGTTTATGTTTCATAAATATGATAAATAACATGATTATGTTTTCGACCGATTGAAATATATGTTTTTTAAAAATATTATTCTCAGTATTCTATAAAATATTAGTTGAGTATGCATAAACATTCATGTTTATTAAGTTATGATAATAAACATATATATTGTGATTAAAAATGATGATTGAATTGTAATCGACCTAAAGAAAATTTTAAGATTTGAACGAGTTTGAACATAACTAAAATAATAAATTTTAAATTTTAAATCTTATGTTTATAAAGGATAATAAGCTATCTAGGTATTAATGGAGTAATAAAAAATTAAATAGGAATACAAATAAAAAAAGAGTGTTATACTAAATACTAAGATACGTAAGTGAGATTGAAAAATGAGTTCGGATAAAAAATATTATCTTTGTCTAAACCAAATTACATTTAACTAAAGTTATTATAATATTATATTATATTAGTGAAGACAAGAAAAAAAAAACTTGAAATAAGGTCTACCTATCTTAATTTTGACCTCATCCTCTTTATCAATAATACTTTCTCTCTTTTTTCAACCGTTCTCTAAAATGCTTTTAGGGAGGCTATGAAACCTTAGTTCTAAGGAAGATTGAGGTAAGAAAAACTCAACTCTTCTCTTGTAATACCTAGGGTTTTAATTTTATAAATTATAGGCTAATTTTTTCTAGCTACTTTTGAATAACCTATACTATGAATTTATATTTGATTATTGGATATATTTTGGATGATTCTCTTATGGTTCTACAACTATTGGTATGATCTTAATATGAGATCAATGCATAGAGTTATTATGGTCCCAATTGAGGCACTCAGAATCGGATTTTGTTCGAACTAAATTAGCTCCTTTAGAGATACGATTAGACTTTGATCTTTTGATATATTTTAAAATTTTTTCCAAGGGTTCTATAAGGTTTACAAATTTAGATAGTCCCAACTTAGTTTCAGCATAATAGAATAGGTATTGATAATTAAATTAAGAGGGTAGTTTAGCCTCAAAATAATTTTATTTTATGCTAAATTTAGTATGCATTTAGTTTTATATGTTGATAGGAGTATTAAGTATGACGGGACACCTGGTCTTCTGTCGTACAACCGGATGACGTCATCGCCCCTCCTGCGCTCCCATCCGCCCACGATGTGACGCGCGTCGCTTCTCCTCGGCATCGCCCCAACTACGCCAAGTTGACCCACGGCACCGACTGCGAGTCGGACCCGTCGCCACTTGCGAGCGATCGGAAGCACGCCCTCGTCCAACCTATTTAACCCGAGCAGGTAAGGCGGAGGAGGATCTGCGATCGGCTCGGGATCTCTCGTCTTTGCTCTCTGAACCCTTTCTTGGCTTGAACACTCAGAGGTGGTAGACTCGGACACCCGCAATTCTCTGGGAACTCCGGCCAGCGGGTCGGCGGCTTAGGCGTCGGAGGGTCGGGGCGGAGCATCCGACCCGCCTTCTTGCGAGTCTCGTCCCGGCGGCCGAGGCGCGCGGCCGCCTTTCGGAGAGCTCGGCGAGCGCGGCGAGCCATCGGCGGGCCCGAACCGTCAGGCGACGACCCGGTTTCGGATTCGCGCGTGCGCCGCCCGCGGTAAGTAAAGTTCCCCTAACGATTGGCGCTAGAAGGAGGGCCTCTGCCGAAGGACCACTGCTCCGCCCTCAACGACACATGGATGAAAGGTCGTTTCGGTGGCACCTCGGTGGAGGTCGCGAGACCTCGAACCCGGAGGGCGATCCCGCCGCAACTATAGATCGCTACTGGAACATATTTAGCGTCGCCGGGCTCCACCCGCCAAGACGGGTTCCACCGCTCCCCCCCCCCGTCACGGTGGAGGCTTTTCGAGGACCTTTCCCAGCAGTCAGGACCACGGCAAATCTTGTCGGTGTCCTCCCTCGCCTACTCGAGGCGGCGGCCGACCCTCAAGGGCGGAACCTCTTCCCGGCATCATGAGGCGATCTGCGCGGTACCATCTTCTCGCCTCGCGGTTCAGAGGCGGAACCGGGCTCTTGAAAACTGCTTTGAACTTCGGCGGTGTCTTGAACTTCGGCGGACCTATTTGGGCTCGAGATCCGGTCCATCGCGTGTCGGAGAGTGCAAAGGGGCGTCGCAAGTCAAGAAGAAACAGAGAAGTGTCCCACTTTGGGAGTCCCGTTCGCGACATGCAGGGAATACCCGGTGCCCTTGAACTTCCGTCTCCCCTCCGCCGACCTTTATGATGGAGTCGGTGATCGGCCGATCACGTCGCGCCTTCCGGGCTCAAATGGCCCTATATGGAACTTGGGCGCCTTGATGTGCGGCGTTCCCCACCACGTTGAAAGGATCCGCGTACATACGATGCCTTAAAAAGCGGGTCGGTGACATCCTTTGAACAACTCGCCAAGGACTTGAGCTACGCTTTTTGGCGTTTGCGCGACCAAAGCCCTCTGTCGCGCTCCTCACGGGTTTGAAGCGAGAAGGAGGGCGAACCCCTCTCCGCCGTGCGAAGGTTCACCACGGAGAGTGCAGGAGTTGTCGGATGCTCACCCATCGTTATTGGTGCGAGCATTCATGATGGGGCTCCGGCCGTCGAGGTTTCTTTGGTCCTTGGTGGATCGACCCATCACATCCATCGCGGAGATGTTTGTGTAGGCGAGCCAATACGTGGCGGCGAGTCACGGATGTCGGGAAGGAAGGAAGAAACGACCAAGGGCCTCCTAATCCTTCCGTCGGGAGCGACAACTGGCGAGTCCCACGCAGAGGCGCGCATGGGCCGCCCCATCCCCAGCCGAGCCCACCTCCCCCTTGTCTCGGACACAAATATTCCTCCGGATCAGGAGGCGGGAATGCTCGAGCCGCCACCTCGATGAAGGGCGGCGGTGGCGATAGCACCCGGTATTGCGCTTCCATCGGCAAAGCGGACATGACGCGGAGCAATGCTACGGTGAGGCGACAAATTGAAGAGCTGATCCGAAGAGGTCACCTCGATCAATACCTCCGGCATTCGCGGGCACCATCCATGCGCCCGAAGGCCGGTCGAGCAACACATTGGCGTGATCACGGGGACCCGCCATTGGAGGACATAGCGCCGGTCGAAGGGCTTACGCCCGGCCGTCGCGGCCAGGGAATATCACCCTCCTCGGCGGAGATCACATTCCCCTCGGGGATATGGGAACAACGAGCATGGCGATCGGTGGTATCGGCCCGAATTGCCAACGCCGCAGTTCGGCGGATTATGGTCGACAGCGGCTCGGCCGACATCCTCTACTTGAGGCTTTTACGAAGTTGGGGTTGCGAAGGAAGCCACGAAGCCTTTGCACTCGGCGCTCACTGGCTTCAGCGACTCGATCTCGCCGCGAGTGCGGTAACCCTACCATTAACCCTCGGGATTCCCGAAGGCCAAAACTCTCTTTGGTAACCTTCACGGTGAGTCGACCTCCCTCTGCGTATAACGCCATCACAGGTGACCCACCCTCAGCAAAGCTAAGGGCCGTTCTATCCACATACCACCGGGGCCGAAGTTCCCCACCGGTAGCCGGAGTCGGAGAGGTGCGGGAGATCCTCGAGTCGACGGTGTTACTTGGCGGCGACCTCCACTGGGTAAGAGGAAAAGGCGGAACCGCCCTCGAAGACCACGCGGAGCGGCGCGGCCGAGCATCCGAGCCAACAAACCCGGTCAATATTCCGCTGCAAGATGACCGTCCCGTCGGACGATCGGGATCGGCCGGACACAGATAATGAAGAGCGGGGCGCGGCTCATCCCTCCTCGAAAGCGCCGATGTCTTCGCTGGGCTGCCGACCTCCGGGAATCGACTCGAGGTCTCCCAACACCATCTGCACATCTCCCCGACCGCCGCGCTCGGTGAGGCGAGACCTCGGCCTCGGTCCCTCGGCGTCAACAAGCTGTGCGAGAAGGAAGTTAGCGGGCTCTTGGCGTCGACTTCATTGAGGAGTCCGATACCCTCGGGTCAATGTAGTCCTCGTCAAGAAGCCTAATGGTGGAGGATGTGTGTTGACTACACCGATCTAAATCGTGCTTGCCGAAGGATTGCTTCCCCTACCTAGGATCGACCAGTGTCGACTCAGCGGCCCAGCTTCTCCTTCATGGGCGCCTACTCGGTTACAACCGGATCCGGATGGCCCCAGGATCGGCAACATCTGACCTTCCACACACCCCAAAGGCCTACTTCTACAAAGTTATGCCATTCGGGTTAAAGAACGGCGCCACCTACCAAAGGATGGTGAACAAGGTGTTCGCGGCAAATAGAAGGCGAAACATGGAGGTATCGTTGACGATATGATCGTGAAAAGCCGAGCAGGGCTGCACACCTTGGCGACTTGCGGAAACCTTCGCCACTGCGAGAAGGTATGGGATGCGCCTTAATCCGGCCAAGTGCGTCTTGGCGTGACATCGGGCAAGTTCCTCGGGTTCATCATACGAGAGAGGAATTGATGCCAACCCAGAAGATCAGAGCTCTCACCGACATGAGATCTCAGAGCCGATTAAGGAGCTTCAATGCCTTAACGGAAGGATAGCGGCTCTGTCGGTTTACGTCCCGGTCGGAGATAAGTGCCTCCCTTTCTTCCGAGTCCTCAAAGACCGAAGAACTTCCAATGGGCGGCGAGAATGCGAGGAAGCCTTCGCGGCTGAAGCGGCACTTATCCGAGCTACCCGACTTACCTCGGTGTCTGCGCGGAAAAACTTACCCTCTACTGGCGGCATCTCGGCATGCGATGAGCTCGGTGCTTGTGAAAGAAGCCCACGATGCGCAACACGATTTACTACACCGACCACGTCTTTGCGCGGGCGGGCGGCGCTATCCTCCCATTGAAAGGCTGGCATTGGCACTCATCCTAGCGGCTCGGAAGCTACGCCCCTACTTCCAAGCCCATACGATTGAGGTACTGACCGACCAACCCCTGCGTCAAGTTCTTTCCAAGTTTGACGTGGCAGGGCGTCTCTAAAGTGGGCGGTGGAGCTATCAGAGTTCGACCTGCTGCTACAAGCGAGAAACGACCATCAAGGCCCGGGCCTTGGCGATTTCATCTCGGAGTTGACACCACCGGAAGCGGCGTTGAGCAAATCCACCGAGGCTGGATGCTTTGCGTGGATGGGTCTTCGGCTCGAGGCGGCGCGGACTCGTGCGGAGGATCGGCGGACACGCTTTGGCGTTCCCTCGCCGGTTTGCGGCCACAAACAACGAGGCCGAATACGGTGTTGGCGAGCCTCCGTTTGGCGGCGAGATGCAACTAGGAGCAATCCACATTCTCACGGATTCCCAACTTGTCGCCCGAGCAAGTCGGTGGAAATGCTCGGAGCGCGAGTCGACCATGTCGGATACGGCCGAGGTAAGCCCAAACCTCTAACTTTCCACGCTTCACTCTGTCCGGGGTGCGGGTCCCGAGCAGCGGGCGGACCAGCTCGCAAAGTTGGCCTCGGGGCCGATCGGAGGAACATCCGGTCGAGGAGGTGACACACGGTCGGTGGCCATCATGGAGATCGGGGATCCGGGTCGACCACCCCACCTCGTGGATTGAAATCTTGAAGTACAAGCGAGGATTACGCTGGCGGATGAGGTCAAGGCACGGCGGCTCGCGAACCCGAGCGTGGTGCTGCGAAATGGCGGCCGGCTCTACAAAGGTCGTTTTCCCACCCCTACTCGATGCTTAGATCCGATGAGGCGGAAGTGATTCTCGCCGAGGTCCACGGCGGGATTTGTGGGAGCACATGGCGGCGAACTGGCCTTTAAAATCTGCGCCGGGGCTGTGCGGCCTCTGCTGCCGAGGCGCCAAGGCTTTCGTGCGGCGGTGCGACACTGCCAGCGCCGGGCCGCGCCCCGCGGCTCCCGCGGTCCGCTTCGCCTCCATGGATTGCGCTGGCCCTTCGCTCAATGGGGATGGACCTCTTGGGGCCGTTCCCCGGCGTCCGGCGGAGACATATCATCGTGGGGATAGATTATTTCACCAAGTGGGTGGAAGGCGAGCCTACGCAACCATTACGCGCGAGCGGGTGAGCGATTCGTATGGAAGAACATCGTGACCGGTCGGTGCGCCCAGCGTTATCATCAGCGATAGCGGAACCCGGTCGCCGGCACTCGGTTCTGAGTTACTGCGACTTATCACATCGGTGAGGTTTAGCTCGGTGGCCCACCCCGGACCAGCGGGCTTGCGAGGTGACCAACCGATCTATCTGGATGGACTTAGGAAAGGACTTTGGAAGCCCGATCGGTGGGTCGGCGAGCTCCCGAACATCCTATGGTCTCTGCGGACTACCCGAAGGCGGCAGGCGAGTCCCCTACGACCTTGCATTCGGCGTGGAAGCGATCCTACCGGCCGAGTTGGTCATCCCAACATTCGGGTGGAGAACTATGAGAATCCACCTCGGCCCGAGGAGTTCGGGCTGGCCTAGACCTGCTAGAAACGCGGGGCCAGCGCAGCGCGCGTAAAAATCTTTGGCGTACAACGGAGTGTTGCCGGGAGTTACAACAAGAGGTGCGCCCTCGACCCTCGGGATGGGCGACTTAGTCCTACGCATGGCGATAGCGACCCGCTCACTCAAGGGCAAGCTTGCACCCAAGTGGGAAGGCCCCTGCAGAGTAATCCAAGTAGTCAGGCCAGGAGCGTTAGGCTCGCGACTATGGTGACGGCAGTTCGAGGACTTGGGAACGTCCACAACCTTAAGAAATATTTTGTTTAAGGACAAAGCGAGTAAATCAATACCGGACTCGAGGCCATTGGAATGAAGTCGGAGATTGTATTGAGAAAGCAAGTTTGTATTACCAAAAAGTTTTGGATTACAAAATGGGCCCTAGTGGGAAGAAGTATTACAAAAAGCAAGGAAAGCCCTCCAAAAGAAGAAAAAGAGGTCTTGAGGCGCGGCTTGGGAAGGAACCTCGCCGGGCATGTCGACCCCACGATCCTCGGGGCATGAGGCGAAGGATCCTCCTCGGCCGTCGAGCACGGAGGACACGCTCGGAGGCAGGGCGGGGCAACTTTGTACCCATACTGCGATACGACACGGCCCGTCGGTCCGGCGAGAGGAAGCCCTCGACTTCTTATGGCGTCGGCGGCCTCCGGTCCTTCTGGCCGACTCCCTTCCGCCGCGGCAAGGGCTTCCACTGGCGGCTGCGGCTCGGCCTCCTCGAGGTCGACGGTGGCCAATCCGAAGCCTCCTCCATTCGGGCGGTTCTCGGCCAGCGTCGGAGAGCCTGCGGCCGGCCTCTCGCGGCGCCTCGAGCTCGGCGGTCGGGCGCGCCTTCGCGCCCATGTCCGCCGCCCGTTGCTCGGCGGCGGCAACGCCTCGGGTCGACCCGCTCGGGCTTCCTCGGTGGCGGCGCAACTCAAGTTGCGTTCGCCGAACCATGCACCAGCGGCCGGAGTCATGCACGGTCGAGGAGGGCCGTGGTGTAGTGGAGATTCTGCACAAGGAAAAGAAGCGGCTGAAAGTGATGAGCGAGCTCGGCCAAGAGGATACACGCCAAGCGGTGCTTACCCACAACACCGACTTGGCGGACTTAGCGGCAGCGCAGGGAAGCGTGTATAGATCGAGCCATGTCGGGATGGGCGCCCGGAGTAGCTGGCGAGGCTCTCCCCTACCCACACCTTGTCCCGGGGACGGACCATGCCAGAGCCACGAGAGGGTCGCTCGCGGCCGAAGAGACCTCCCCATCATTCGGGAAAGGCGGTGATCCTTCCCGGCGTGACCGGCACGCAGTCCTGCATTCTTTGGAGGGCTGGCCCTTCCGATCGCCCCTGGTGGACCGGCACTCGGCGCGAGTGGTGGCGCGTCGTTCGATCGCGCCGGCCGCACGGCCGCGCATCTCGAGTCCACCCGTCGCCTTGGCCTTCGCCCTCTTCTTGGGCGCCCCTCGCCGGCGGTGCGCGAGAGCCACCCCGCCCGGCAAGGACCGCGCCGAGAGCGCGGAGATGGTCCCCTCGGGCACGAGTCGTGGAAGGACCGCGAGTTCACCATCCACGCAAAAAGCGGCAGATATGTCGAGAAGATAGAGTATGGCAGCAATCTAAAGGAGGCGAGACAACGGCGGCCTACCCGAGGCGCGGACTTAGTCCGGCCTCCACGACCAACTGCTCGACATGTTGCGGATGGCTTGCGAGGAAGGAGGATTACCCTCATTGCTCGAGATGAGCACGCTCCTCGGCACTCGGCTTTGGGGCGGTGTTATCGATGGTCCTTGGCGACCACGAACCCCAAAACCCAGTCCATTTGGCCTTTGGACAAAAAGAAAGCGCCTCTTCCACCCTTTGTTATTGGTGGGCGCGCTAACCGGAACCACGGCGTGCGGCGGGAAGTATCCCGACCCCTTGAAGAAGCGGCGAGAGAAAAAGGTTGCGGGTCGGGCAATGTTAGGCGTAATGGCATTCCCCGGAAAGCCACCAAATACCGCCGAGTTGGGAGTTATGCAGGGAAGGCGAAATCGCCACGGGGAGATCACGAGGATCGATGATTGGAGTGCGGGAAAGCGCGAGCCGGCCTCTAGGGCATCGGCGGTCGAGGCAAAGCCCCCTTGGGAACCGGGTCAAAAGCCCGCTGTCCCGCCGGCGGAGGTTGAACTCCTCGGGATGCGTAAGCGCCGGAGAATCCCACCATGCGCTCATCAAGATAGAGTCTTGGTCGTGCGGCCACATTAAGGCCTCTAACGCAGCGCCGCTTCCGCCTCGAGGAAGGGCTGGAGGCGAGGAGATGAAGGGAGAGCGGCGCGGGTTGTGGCGATGGGGAGGAGGAGGAAGAAGCGGAGGAAGAGGAAGTGGAGGAAGACCCATCGCACACTAACCTAGAATGGAAGAAATCGGTGGAAGAAGTTAAAGGCAGGAGCCTATGGAGAAAACTTGAAGGAAGGCGGCGGCGGGACAAGAGATGAAAACTCTCGATAAAGTGATAGAGAGACGGGCTCCTATTTATAGAAAGAGGAGGGCCTCGACCTTTCGCCTCAGGCGGCGGCGACGCATGACACGCCACATCGCCCAATAGCATCACATCAGGCGATCGAGCGCGCGTCATAATAATGAAGAGCGGCGTGTACACCCCGGTAAGAAACTTATCCCATACGCCCGGTATCCTCGATTCGGCAACGCACTATCGCGAGCCGTTTTGAGCGGCGCAGTGGCGGACCGGTTTTCTAGGTCTTGAGCAGCGGCTCGACCGCGGTCTTAGGCACGGCGGCGGCTCGGCCACACCTCGAGCAGCGGTTGGCGATTACGGTCTTCTAGGTCTTGGCGGCTCGACCAGCGTCTTAGGCACGGCGGCGGCTCGGCCACACACCTCGAGCAGCGGTTGGCGATTCAGTCTTCTAGGTCTTGGCGGCGGCTCGACCACTGGTCTTACGGGCACGGCGGCTCGGCCACACACCTCGAGCAGCGGTTCGGCGATTAGTCTTCTAGGTCTTGGCGGCGGCTCGACCCGTCTTAGGCACGGCGGTGGCTCGGCCACACACCTCGAGCAGGTTGGCGATTACGGTCTTCTAGGTCTTGGCGTGCTCGACCCGACCCCTTGTACCAAAAATGGCGGGTCGATGGCGAGGGAGGACCTTGCGGCGTCTCAACCCACGACTTAGGACGTCGGCTTGGCAGGAGAATCGGGCGTCTCCTCGACCCCTTTATCGAGCAGCGGTTCGGCTATTATGGTTTCTCGGTGCGTGTGCGTGACCTCGACCCCTTGTACCAAAAATGGCGGGTCGGTGGCGAGGAGGACCTTGCGGCGTCTCAACCCACGACTTCGGACGTCGGCTTGGCAGGAGAATCGGGCGTCTCCTCGACCCCTTTATCCCGAGCAGCGGTTCGGCTATTATGGTTTCGGTCGTGTGCGTGACCTCGACCCCTTGTACCAAAATGGCGGGTGATGGCGAGGAGGACCTTGCGGCGTCTCAACACGACTTGGGCGTCGGCAGCAGGAGAATCGGGCGTCTCCTCGGACCCCCTTATCGAGCGGCGGTTCGGCTATCTGATTTCTAGGCCTGGCGGCACGGCCACACACATCGAGCAGCGGTTCGGCTCTTACAATTTCGAGGCGGCTGAGCGGCGGTTGGCTATCATGACGTGACCTCGACCCTAGTACCCAACGGCCTTACGGCCATGATCTTGGCGGCGGCTCGATCGCCGGCATCCTAGGCCTTGGCGGTGGCTCGGCACTATATCGAGCAGCGGTTGGTGACTATAACTACGGGTCTTGAGTTCCTCGACCCCCTTTATCGACGGCGGTTGATTCTGAGATCTCGAGCTTCCTCGATCGCCGGTTTCGGGTCTTGGCGGCGCCTGCGACCGTATCCTGAGGACTTGATCATTATGACAACACGGTAGAACTTACGCGAGATCTCGATCGGCAACGAGGTTCTTAGAGCAACACCCTCAAATTGCCCGAGGGGGTAGTGATAGGGGTATTAAGTATGGCGGGACACACGGTCTTACGTCGTACAAGCCGGATGACGTCATCGCCCCTCTGCGCTCCCATCCGCCCACGATGTGACGCCCGGCGTCGCTTCTCCTCGGCATCGCCCCAACTACTCGCCAAGTTGACCCGCGGCACCGACTGCGAGTCGGACCCGTACCCCACTTGCGGCGATCGGAAGCACGCCCTCCGTCAACCTATTTAACCGACGGGTAAGGCGGGGAGGATCTGATCTGCGATCCGGCTCAGGATCTCTCTCATCTTTGCTCTCTGAACCCTTTCGGCTTGAACACTCCGAGAGGTGAGTAGACTCGGACACCCCGCAATTCTCTCTGGGGAACTCCGGCCAACAGGTCGGCACTGACTTGGGCGTCGGAGGGTCGGGCGAACATCCGACCCGCCTTGCTGCAGGTCTCGTCCCCGGCGGCGAGAGTCTTATGCCGCCTTCGGAGAGCTCGTGAGCGCGGCGAGCCATCGAGCGGGCCCGAACCGTCAAAGCGACCCCCGGTTTGGATTCAGCGTGCGCCAAGTCACGGTAAAAAGTTGTTTTCCCCTAACATATGTCTTCTAGCTTTTTTAAAATAAAATTTCATGATAATTCAAGATCATTTGGTCAGTTAGAATTGTGAAGTAAAATTTCTTCATAATGGTGTAATAGTTTAAGTGATATTAAATAATTTATTTAATTTTAAAGTGAATGATTAGAAAATTAGTAATGGAATCTAGATAACTTTTTTAGGTTAAGTTTCTTTAATAAGGAATTTTATCAAACCTTTTCTATTAATTATTATCATGAATTATTATAAATCAATAATTCAAGAGGTAGGGTTCTTAATTAAAGCATCTCATGACCCCATGCTTCCATTTGATAGGTGTATCACTTCTTAGCTAGTACACTTAATCATTAAAGAATATAGTTTTTCATTGCCATCATCTGTTAGGATCGTAAAGACACTGAGAGGTGGGTGGGGTGAGGGGAGAGGAGAGGAGAGGCTTTTAAAAGTTTTGATTTTTTTTTAAAATTTGATCGATGAAACCCATATCAAAAATGCATTTATCTTAAAATGTGAGTAAAGGAAGTGAGCAACTAAATTAATTAGCAATAGTAAGAAAAAGCATAAAGAGAAAAGTAAACCAGATTAATAGTGGTTCAATTGTCTTGACCTACATCCACTTTTGATTCCTCTTCTCTCGAGACAATCAGCTTTCATTATCGATCTTTTTTTTCGATGGGTGAAGATCAATTACCCTTGTTACAACTCTTTTTTCTTTTTTACAAGCTTAGGAGAGAATATTCATGCCTCACTTTTTTAAGAAATCCTCACACATCTCTTATAATGATATCTAAACTCAAGGTGGAAGGAACTCAACATTTTTCAATAGAGTTTGCATACTTCAAACCATAAGTTTTTTATTGCTACACAAAGTAAGCATGAGTGAAGTATTTATAAACCTCAAATAACTTCAAAAATTGAGCAAAAAATTTAAATCTCTAGGTTTTTGGGATACTAGTGGTATTACCGCCTATACTAGGCGGTACCACCACTTGATAGAGTTTAGGAGACCGAGCTCTGATGGTACCATCACCTGATATAACATGAGAGATTATGTTATGATAGTCCCATTGCCTGACCCTAGCGGTACAACTATCGAATTTTTTTTGGAAAAATATAGTCAGTACTTTCGAGCTCACAAATAGTACCACCACCGCCTTGTCACGCCAAGCGCCCCATAGGGGTAAGCAGGGTGAATTCTCAAGGATGTCACGGTGATTACCCCGGAGGGTGCATCACGCCGTGCACCCCATGAGGAGGTGCGCCCCAGAGGGGGTAGACAGCCGTGCACCCTAAGAGGGGGTAAGCAAGGTGCATTTAGTTCCACATTGGTAAGGAAAGGGAAGGTCTTGAGCCTTATAAGCGTTGACGCTGTACACCCGACAAGTCGATTTTGTTGGGAGAGGGTAATGGCCATGTGACAAGTGGTATCAGAGCAATCCCTGACCTTTACCAATCATCCCAGAGGGGGTGTCCACGCCGAGCGCCCCAGAGGGGGTAGGCAGGGTGGCGAGTTCGTGACACGGACGTCACGAGATTGGGTGGGGGAGAATGTCATGCCAAGCGCCTTATAGGGGTAGGCAGGGTAAATTCTCAAGGATGTCACGGTGATCACCCCGGAGGGTGCATCACGCCGTGCACCCCATGAGGGGGTGCGCCCCAAAGGGGGTAGACAACCGTGCACCCCAAGAGGGGATGCGCTCCAAGAGGGGGTAGGCAAGGTGTATTTAGTCCCACATTGATAAGGAAAGGGGAGGTCTTGAGCCTTATAAGCATTGGCGCTGCACACCCGGCAAGCCGGTTTTGTTGGGAGAGGGTAATGGCCACGTGATAGCCTGGCCTAGTAGTGCCACTACCTGACCTAATCTCAGGTCACTGAATTAGCATTCCAATAGGCCTAATTCAACCTTGGGTTCACGCCCAATGAGCTCCTAATCAAGTTGGCCTGGTTACTCCTCAAAACTAACTCAATTTGATTCTAAACTACTTCGATCAAGACTTAACAATTTATAATCATGAAACATATATTGTCTAGCATGTTATTATGATTCATCTGACACTTCATCTGAACCTTCGTTGCATCATCCTTTTCTTTGGTTTATTGTCCGATCCATCGGTATGTTGATCTCCCGCAACATCTAATCGATTTTTGAATTAGTGTTTTCAAAAGTTTTAATTTTTTTTAAAAAAATCAATCGATGAAACCCTTATCAAAAATGCATTTAACTTAGAATATAATTATGGGAAGTGAGCAAATAAATTAATTAGTAATAGTAAGGAAAAATATAAAAGAGAAATGTAAATCGGATTTATAGTGGTTCGGTCATCCGGACCTATGTCTACTCCCGATTCCTCTTCTCTCGAGGCCATCGACTTTCACTACCAATTTTCTTTTCAATAGCTGAAGATCAACTACCATTGTTATAACTCATTTCTACTTTTTATAGGCTTAGGAGAGAACTTTCACACTTCTTTTTTACAAGAAATCTTCGTACCTCCCTTAAAATGACCTTTAAGCTTAAGGTGGAAGGAACTCAACACTTTTCAATAGAGTTTACACACTTCAAACTATAAGTTTTTCATTGCTACACAAAGCAAACATAAGTGGAGTATTTATAAACCTTAAATGACTTAAAAAATGGAGCTAAAAATTTAAATCCATGAGTTTTCGGGTACTAGTGGTACTATCGCCTACACTGGGTGGTACCACTGCCTGATACAACCTGGGAGACTATGTTCTGGTGGTACCACTACATGACTATATAATAGTAGTGCTGACCCTAGTGGTATCACTGTTGGCTTTTTTTGAAAAAGTACGATCCATACTTTTCAACTCACATCGCCACCTGGCCTTTCGGTGACACAGTCTAACCCAATCTCATATTATTGAATTGGCTTCTAATATGCTCAATTCAACCTTGATTCAGGCCCAATAGGCTCCTAATCAAGTTGGCTTAGTTACACCTCAAACCTAACTCAATTATATTCTAAACTTGGAGCCAAAACTACTCTCATTCCGGGTCTTCAAGGTACTGGCGATACCATCGTTAGTGCTGGGCGATACTATCGCCACCTCCCACTTTGCTCTGACATTGGACGGTACCACCGCCTAACATAGTCTCAGAGATTGTGTCTTAGAGATCGAGCCACTAGTGGTTCCACCACCTATTCTGGTGGTGCTACCGCTTAACCCATCTTTTAGGTCATTATTTGGGCCTTTCTATTAGCTCAACACAACCCTAACTTAGGCCCAATCGGCTCCTAATTAAGCTGACCTAATTCCAACATAATTATAACTAAAATTACTTTGATCTAGATAATTATTATAAAGCATTAATCAAATGTTGTCAAGTATGTCATTGGTTCATCGGGTGCTTCATCTGAACCTTCGGTGCAACATCCTCTCTTGCGACGTATTGCCCAATCGACATATTAACCTCCACAACTTTGATCTTCTTGGCGTAATGTCCACTATTCTTAGCCTAATATCCAAATTCATGGCACGAAGCTTTTTGTTGATATGTCGACCGTTTCTCCGGCTTGACGTCTAATCATTTGACATGTTCTACTCCGACCCAACATTGATTCTTCCTACTTTAATTATCTATCTATGATCGAAGTTAGTCTTACATCACTCAAAACACAGATTAGATCATCAACTCTATCAATTAGTTTCATCATCAAAATCCGAGATTCAACATCTTGGTCATAAAAAAAAACTTTGTCATATTATCTATAACCAAGGCTAAATATGTTACTACAGGTGCATACTGTGCATAAGTGATTTGGATGAAAAATATTTTAGAAGACTATAGATTTTACTTAAAAAATATTCCTATAAAATGTGATAATACTAGTGCAATTTGTTTAACAAAGAACCATATTCAATACTCTAGGACTAAACACATTGATATTAGACATCATTTTATTAGAGATCATATTAATAATCATGCTATATATTTAGATTTTATTGATACAAAATATCAATTAGCATATATTTTTATAAACCATTAAATGAGGAACAATTCGATTTTATTAGAAGAGAATTAGGTATGTTGAATGTTCCAAATGTATGAATTCTTCTCATATGATTCTTTCAAATATCTTAATTTCTTGATATTTATGACTTGAGATTTCTTTTGTATGAATAAAATCTTTTATTACTTGATCGCTTATGATTCTTTCTTTTTATTAAAGAGGAGATTTTTCTAAACGAATCATGATATTTCTCTTAATTTCTCAGTATTCACGACTTCAGATTTCTTTTGAATTCAAATCTTTCACTATTTAATCTTCTATAATTCTTTCTTTTTAAAAAAGATATTTATCAATATGAATCATGATCTTTTGATATTTACGACTTGAGATTTATTTCCTGTGACTCCTTTGTATTCATCGTTAAATTGGTCTCTTATGATTTAAAATTATCTTTAATATTAATATTTTGCATTGATAGCACCATAAATCTATGATATCCTTCTCTTCTTTTTTATGACAACAAAGGGGGAGAGAGATAAGTAGTAGCTTGTAAAGAGAAATAAAAATTACTAGTTTGCAAAGTGAAAAGTGAAAAGTGAAAAGAGAAGTAAAAAATTGTTAGTTTACACATTATAAAGAGAAATAACAACTTGCTAGCTTGCATACTTCAAAGAAAAGTAAAAAACTTACATATTTCTTCTTTTTGTTGATAACAAATAGAGAGAATGATACTAAAGTCAAATGTACTTTTTGATGTTTTGTGCTCCTTGATGATTTGTACTCTCTGATGTTTTGAAATTATGATATACCTTGATGATTTGGAATTATGCATATAATACTTTAACTTATGATATGATATATATAATGATTATTTTGATTTTATGATGATGTATATGATATAGTAAGTAATGATTATTTTGATACGATATGTTGCATATGAAGTAAGTGATGATATGCATATGAAGTAAGTAATGATTATTTTGATATGATGTGTTGTATATGATCACTATGATTCATGATTAAAATTGTATATTATCATATTTCAAAATAGCATATAGATAGGGGGAGTTTAGTTAAAACTTCGACATCAATTGGTTGTCATCATAAAAAAAGGGAGATTGTTGAATCCTGAATTTTGATGATGAAATCAATTGATAAATTTATGACCAACAAGCATTTGAAAAAAGTGATACAGGAGAAACTTTAATCTTATACTTAAATCATGAAGTAGAAGAATCAAACATTAGACCAGAGAGCACCATGTCAAAGATTGGATGTCAGGGTGGAAGATTGATTAATGTGCTGGAGGATGGACTTCGTGCCATAAATTTGGGTATTGGGTCGGAAGAATTGGGTATTATGCTAAGATCATATGTTGGAGGCGTTCAACATGTTGATAGATTGGGCAATACATCAAAGGAAAGAATAGTATACTGGAAGATAGGACAAAGTGCCAAATAACATGATGGACAACATGCTTCATGATTGTAATTTTTAAGTATTGATTGAAGTAGTTTAGAAGGCTAATTGAGTTGATTTTAGGTATAATTATGCTAACTTAATTAGGGATTCATTGGGCCTAAATAAGGGTTGAATTGGGACTATTGAAATGCCAATTTAGTAACATGAAATTAGGCTATGCGGTGACATTACCAGACCAAGTGGTGGTACCACTAGAACCACATATGAGCTAGAAAGTACAAAATGTATTTCTTCGAAAAACTCGATGGTAGTACCGCCTAGACTAGCGATGGTATCGCCTAGTGTCAAGCAATAGTACTGCCTAACTAGTGATGGTACCATCAGAACATAGTCTCTGAGATTGTGTTAGGTGGTGGTACCGTCAAAGCCTAGTCTCTAAGACTTTGTCAAGCGGTAGTATCGCCTAGCACTAGTGATAATACCGCCAGTACCTTAAAAATCCATAGATGAGACTTTTTGATTTTATTTTTGAAGCTATTTGAGGCCTATAAATACCCCACTCATTCTTACTTGAGGCAGTAAGAAAAATGAACGAAAAGCTTATGAATTCAGAGTGTTATAAACTCTTAAAAGGTGTTGAGTCCTCTCCTACTTAAGTTTAGAGTTGATTTTAAGGGAGGTGTTAGATTTGTTGTAAAAGAGATGTATAAAGGTTCTCTCTTAAACTTGTGAAAACGAAAAAAAATTGTACACTTTCAAGGGAGTAGGAATCGGGAGTGGATGTAGGCCGCGATGACCGAACCACTATAAATCGGGTGTGCACTTCTTCTTTTGCCTTGATTTGCTATTGCATATTGATTTACTTACCACATAATCTTTACTTGCACTTTTTGTTAATCATATTTTCGATACAAGTTTCATCGATTAAAAGTTTCAAACCAAAATTTTTCTAAAGTACTAATTAACCACAAATAACTTTATCTTCATATGGAATCCTTGCATACTCAAAGATCCAAAGCATTCATCATCATCTTCATATCCCGATAAATTTGTCTTTTGAGTTATTGTAGAAATTGATTTACCCTCAAGGCATTAGTGCTAACTATGTGAGGTGTAAATTGGGATAACTCCTCAAACATTTTAATGTAATCCATCACCAATTGACTTTCTTGCTTAAGGTTAATAAATTCTATCATTTTGCCTAATCGGTAGGCTGCATTGAAATACTTTTGGTAAAAGATCTCCTTAAATTTTTCTTAAGTCATTTGTTTAGTATCTATAGTACCCCTTCTTATATCCCACTAGTGGTAGACATCTTTTCATAGCATATAAGTTGCACAAATAACTTTATCTTCATTTGGAATCCTTGCATACTCAAAGATCCGAAGCATTTATCATCATCTTTATATCCCAATAAATTTCTGCTCGAAGTCCTTATAGAAATTGATCTACCCTCAAGGCATTGGTGCTAACCATGTCGGGTGTAAATTAGGATAATTCCTTAAACTTTTTAATGTAATCTTTCACCAAATGACCTTCTTGCTTGAGATTAACAAATTCTGTCATTTTGGCTTATCGGTGGGCTGCATTAAAATACTTATGGTAAAAGAACTCATTGAATCTTTTTCAAGTTATTTGTTCAACATCTACGGTACCCATTCTTATATCCTACTAATAACGAGCATCTTTTTATAGCATATAAGTTGCACAAATAACTTATCTTCATCTAAAATCCTTATATTCTCAAAGATCATCTCAATATTTATTATACACTCCTTAGCCATTAGTGGATCTATATCACTATAAAAAATTGATAGATCATTCTTTTTAAATCTCTTATGGATTTTATAACATCATGTCCTCGAGCTGCTACTGGCTTCGCCTCCTATCCTTGAGCTAATAACTACTCTAGTTGTCGAGATTGTCTCTCCATCAACTCTGTTAACCTATTAATCACCACATCTCTTTGATCGTCATAAGTGAATGCCTCTCTAACATCGAGTCTCCTTCCGAACATTATTGAAGCTACTATTTTGTCCTCTAATTCTTATGATATTTTCTTAATTAATCCCATGTTGCTCACACCCTAACTGCCAAGTATAAGAGTATAAAATAATAATAAAAAAATCAGTGCAACTCAATTATTAACTCAATTATTAAAACTTATAGAATAGTTGAGTAGTGCACCCATGCTTTTGCAGATATAGATAGTCTATTGGACTCATAATCTGTGCTTTGATACCATAACTTTGTAATACTTCCATTTTCATTACTACTATTGATATAAATATAATAGAAAGTAGGTAATCTTAAAATTAAAATATGTTAATTACTAAAGAAAATGACATGGTTTCCCCTATACATAGTCTTTTTGACACATGTATATAATCTATAACATCTAACCAAAAGAAAACCCACACATAAAATGTCCAAAATTTATACACATACATAATAAGTCCAAAAGTTATATACATAAAATACCTACAGGTCATCATACATATCTATGGTATGGGCTTGCATGTGCTCCCTTCCCGACCCAATCACTTAGGTGGGGGTACTAATATCCTTATCTTCAAAATATGGTCTATAATAAATAATCACTCAATAAGTATAAGCTTTTATAGCTTTAATCAAAATATGGTTAAAATAATTGACGTAAGACATTTAACCCTGCACATGTAAAATAAGAGTGTAAAATTCTATGTCAAAATAATTTGAAATATTTATAAACAAGTGAACATGTATCATGTCATGTATATAATATTTTAAAATAATTGACATAAGACATTTAACCCTACACATGTAAAATAAGAGTGTAAAATTCTATGTCAAAATAATTTGAAATATTTATAAACTATATATATATATATATATATATATATATATATATATATATATATATATATATATATATATATATATATATATATATATATATATATATATATATATATATATATATATATATATATATATATATATATATATATACATCACACAACATTATATATATATATTTATTTATTTATTTATGCACTTCTACACCACATATCATAATATATACGTGAACTCCTACATTACACATTATAATATATATATGTACTTTTACACTGCACGTTTAAAAAACATGTGCATTAATAGAAAACACACGCACTCCCATAATGCATGTGATCATATACACATATATGTAAAATATTTTATCATAATTCATATATTTATATGCTTATAAAGTATATTCATTTATATTTAGCTCATGATAAGCTCATGATGATCATATCATTTGAAACATACTATCCAAAATATATTGTGCACACAATAATTTATACCACCACTATTTTATAATGATTAAACATATATTTGCCTAGTTGAACTTATAAATGAAGATGCTAAAGAAAGATCATGTTCCTTAACGATCATAGTGTATTACGAAGTGATACATATATCAAATTAGGAGTATATTGTCATGAGATATGTTAATTAAGAATCATACCTTTTGAAGTGTCGATTTATAATAATTCATTCCAAACAATCCATAGAAAAGGTTTGATAAAATTCCTCATAAATAAACTATATTTAACCTAAAAATTTATCTAGATTCCACCATCAATTCTTACTTCCCTATTTTAGTTGACCAAATGGCCTTGAATTTTTATAAAATTTTATATAAAACTAGGAGACATAAAAGCTAAATAGACACTAAATTTTAACTTAAAACAAAATTATTTTGAGGTTAAACTATCCTCGTAATTCAACTACCGAACCTATTCTGTTGTGTTGAAACTGGATTGAGACTACCAGAACCTGTAAATCTCATATATTAGTGGACAAAGGTGGTATTCGCTCAATTCTAAATCTCATAAAACCTTAAGGAACTTTTTAAAACATATCAAAAGGCTAGGCTCAATCATGTTCCTAAAAGGGTTAATTTTGCTTAAACATAATCCCTTCTAGAAAAATAGGAGATTCTAAATATCTCATATTTAGATAGTAATAACTCTCTACACCAATTTCAAATTAAATTTATACTAAAAGCCTTAGAACTATAAGAGAATCATCCACAATATATCCAAAAAGCATAAATAAATTCGAATTCTATGTTACTAAAAAATAATTAGAAAAATCAACCTATAATCTATAAAACTGAAATGCTAAGTATAGCAAGGGAAGAGTTAAATTTTTCTTACCTCAATCTTCTTTAGAGCTAGGGTTTCATGGCCTCTCTAAGAGAAGCTAAGAGAGTAGCTGAAAAATAAGAGAAAGGGTTGTAAGTTATTAGCTCGGTAAAGAAGATGATGCCAAAAATTAAGGGAGAGGTGCTTAAGAGGTGGCATTAAGATCTTGGGTTCAATCTCATTAGGCCTCATTTCAAGTTTTTCTTTTTTTTTTACTAGTATAATTTTAATATTGTAGTAACCTTAATTGAGTTTAATTTGATTTAGTAAAGATAATATTTTTTTATTTAAACTAATCATTCAATCTCACTTATGTATCTCTATATTTAGTGCAATAATCCTCTTTAATTTGCATCCTCATTTAATTTTTTATTACTCCATTCATGACTAAGTAGCTTATGATCCTACATATACATAAGATTTAAAACTTAAAGTTCCTTATTTTAGTTATGTTCAAGCTCATTCAAGCCCTAAGATTCGCTTAATGTCGATTACAATTAAATCATTACTTCTAGTCATTGTATGCATGCTTATTACTATAATCTAATCTTATATTTAAGTCTGCTAGCATATTTGAACTTCTTGCACTATACGTAACATAAACATTAATATTTATTTATACTCAACTAACATTATATAGAATAGTGAGAATGATATTTTTGGAAATACTTTAATCTTAAGAGTAAAAAAAATAAGCATATTATTTATCATATTAATGAAGCATAAACATCATAAATCATATCATGAAATGAGAGTAACATGCACATATTATCTGTACTTCTATTGACATGCTAGTTGTAAGTCAATGTGTGTGAGACTCGAGCACTACATGCTAGTTGTAAGTCAATGTGTGTGAGACTCGAGCACTACAGCATGTTTTGAAAAAAATGAGTGTCATAAGCTAAGTATAAGCTAAAAATGGATATATATATATATATATTTATAAATATAAAATATATAATTTATGATGAAATGTATTGTATGCATGCATATATGATGATGTGTAGTATGAAAATGCATATGTTTTCTATGATATACGATATGGGAGTGCATGAATATGCTACAATATACAATACACGCATATGCTATGATGTGCGGTGTGAAAGTATATATATATGTTATGACGTATAGTATAAGAAGACATATATATTATGAGTGTGATGTGAGAGTGCATATATATATGCATGTATATATTAAGATGACGTAAGACATAGGAGTGCATGTATACTTTATGATACGAGGAGTAAAAGTTCATGAATTTGTTATATTTCCTACATGTGTATATAAGCATTTTGAATTATTTCGACATAAATTTTTACTTCTTTATTTTGCATATATTATGTTGTAAGATTATGTTTACGAGAAAAGTTATAGGATGAGGGGTTTATCATTAAATATCATCTATCAATGATTTTAAAATATTATAACATGACATGATATATTCTCACCCGAAGAAAGCTATAAAGATTTATACTCACTAAGCCATTACTCACTATAGAGCCTATTTTACAGATAAAGATATTAGAATCTTGCCCAAGTAATTAAATAAGGAAGTGAGTATATGTGAGCTAATGCTAATGCAAATATAGATGATAATCTGTGTATTTGTATATGTATAAATTTTGACACTGTGTAGAGGAGGAACCTTATTATTTTGTTTAGTAAATTAGCATATTTTAATTTTAAAATTATCTATATTTTCACTATACTCCTCTTGATAGGAATAAAAGAATTGAAAAGTAACATCTTATATATATATATATATAGTATAAGTGGGATTAGAAGTAAACTATTAAACAAAGTTAGTTTGATATTAGTACAAACAACTATGATTTAAAAAGAACCAAGCATTTAAAACGACAACATAGGCTTCCTATGGTGAGCACATCAAATTCACGGACAATAGTAAATTCCATCGTCGATTTTTTTTAACAAAAGTATATAATTTCCAATGAAAAAAATCCTAACAAAAAACCCTAAAACAAATGTTTAAGGGAGAAGAAAATAAAAATTAAATTGGAAAAGAGATTACGATAATTATACCACGGTTCTCCAAATCGATGTTGTTTAAGGATGTTGATGGATCAACGCATCGTCTTACAGGGGGAGTAGGAGAGGTAGAAGAAGTCAAACTCATGAAAGAAAGAGAGTACTGTGTGCTATAAAAGTACTCAAGTCTATCTTTCCTTATGATGATTCCTTAATGATCGTGGTTTATAAGGCATATATAATTATATGTTTTAAAAATCATAATACAAGACTAAAGTTAATATGATGGGTATCAAAACTATAATAATTATGTATTTTTAGTAGCAATTATAAAAGATTACAACAAAGCAATGCAAAGTTTATTTCCTTGTAGCGAAACTAAGTACATGAGTACAGTATTGAGAGATGCTTTGGATGGTTTATTTATAATAAATTGAGGTGATCCTGCAAGTCTCAAATTTCTAAATTTTGTGGGGTTTTTTTAAATTTCTAAGTACAGATTTGTTTTATTTAGCTTGAAGAAGTGATTAAATGTGTATGTTGACTCCTTGACGCTATGGCAACCCCTAGATGATAACTTGATTTTATAACTTAGTTAATCCAATTATTAATCAAATTATCTAGTGATTATTCCAATAATTATACAACATTAGTCATGATGACGCACTTGACTTATTAATTTTAGGTTGAGGATCTACCAATAATGAATTATATATATATGTATGTATTACTAGTTAATACTCTAAACTTAACGTAGCACATATATTCCTTCAAATGTTGAGTCCTTTGTACATATGTATATATATATCTTTACTATCATCGGTATCCATGGAACAACTCAGGTAAGTCATTGTTAACCATTATTATCACTGGGTTTAAAAAATATTCAAACTTAAAATATCTAAGATATTTTTTTTCTATAACTTAAAAATGACATTTTAAAGAGTTTTTGGACTTTATATTTATATATTTATTTTATTTAAAAAATATCACAGTTTATCACAAGTTATTTGCCTCAAATCTGATCTTTGCTCTTTATCTTTTTCCTAATTTTTTTTTAACTTTTAAGAACCTCATATAGTTAGGTATGAATTAAAAATTTAAAATAAAAAATATTATTAGTTGGTTAAAGCTAACTTAGTTGAGATTATTATACCAACCATCAAATAATGAATATATTAGCATAAAATCTGTAATCATGCTATCTATAATACGGAATAACTTTAATGTCAAAATCTAAAATCAAATAACAATGGATCTAAATGATGTTACGATACGTACTTTTCGTTGCTATTCAGAGAAATAAACTTTATCTGATCCACAAGCATATCATCGTCAAATCTGAAATATTAATCTGCAAGGAGAACTAGATTCACATTCTCCTTTCTTCTTATTCTTTCATAAGATTACTTAGATTGATGGTTAAGGAGATTGAGAGAGAAACTATAATCTCTCAACTGTACTCTCTTAATTTTTTCTCCTCATATTCTTATGTATTGTCAGCTATTGTCAGCTATGTATTTATAGGCGAGAACAAAGATCTAGGATAAGATATTATGATATTTCCTCCTATTAAGGGTATCCCTTAAGAAATTCTATTTTAACTGAATTTCCTTTCTATTAATCAATAATTATAATCAAAATCTAATCATATCTTTAATATATTTTATATAATTAAATAAAATCATATAATTTAATATATTTTATATAATTAAATATGATCACATAATATAAGAGAATAACCACGTAAGCCGACGTTTAGATCGGGCTGTCTCCTCGAAGACCTGTGGAAGTCCACCGTCGTCACGGACACGCTTGCTCGGGCTGTCTCCTCGAAGACCTGTGGAAGTCCACCGTCGTCACGGACACGCTTGCTTGCGCGAGTCACGGGATGTTGCCCGGAATCAATGGCGTCCCCCGAGAAGCCATGCCTCTGACGCTGCTCGAGAAGCCAAGCATTCATGCAACGAAGAAAGAGGATCCGTGTCCAGGTGTGGGTCTTCGTCTCTTTAATCATTGCAGGCGGCCACAACCTGTAAGAACACAGACAACCACCGATCTAAAGATCTCAGATGTTTCCGCTCGCTCCGTGACACCCGCAGTCTCTTCCAATTTGCCGAAGTAAGAAGAATCCCCCCCCTCGGACCAAGCCTTTCAATCGAGTGCGGGACCTGCCAAGCTGTTCTCGTCTCCTTCACGTCTGTATGCAGCTGGTAAACTGAGACTACAAGTGCTTGTTTTTATCTTTTGCTCAAGTCATGTAGCGCTTGGCCTGTCTCGCTCAAATGTGTATGCAGCTGGTACACACAGATCGGAGAAGTTTCACATTCATCCAAAAGTCGGATGACTCCAGAGAGATGTTGCATGGCTGGTCTCCTCTTCCCTTCAGAAACAAACGAAGGAAAGGAAGCCCACTTGACTAGTATCTTTAAGATGAAGAAAACCGCACCACCATTCAAACTGCTACCCCTCATCAACATGTGCTAACATTCTTCTTTTCCTTTACTATCTAAACAGAGGCAACCAGAAAATTTTGCTGCAATGTGCATCTTCGATTCTATCCGAAAACACATTTGTCATTGCAGTGAACGATGAGGAGGCGAATGCAGGAAAATAATTCTTCAAATAGATGAGATAGTTGGGAGGAAAAAATCAGCTTTTATTGTAAAAGAAATTGGTAGAATATAATGATAGAGACTGAGAGCTTTAATTGTGAAAAGAAATTGGTGGAATGGAACGGTGGAGAGACATGCACAGTACAAAAGGGGTTGTCAGTTGAGTGCACATGGTGATAGGCCCTTCCTTGCTTCTTTCACTGGTCTGGATGAGCTGTACAGGCTCAGGCAGGATGCAGATATCGTAGGGCTGTGTTGCCCCTACGTCGACCACTTTGTGTGCGGGCCCCGGAGTCGACTCTGTGAAAGAAAGGCTGTACCCTGAAGTGGAGTCGGACAGCAAAATCTCTCCATCCTTCCGCCAGGCTTCTATTGCTGCCCACTTCACAGCACCAACTTCGACAAGGCGGAGAGAGAGAGAGAGGAGGAGGAGGAGGAGGAGGAAACCCACTTGCTGTACTCGTCGGCCATGTCGACCCCGACGCCAACCTCCTCCCCCGCACCACCCACCGGCTCCCCTCCCCAAGCCACCCCCTTGGCGCCGCCCCCGGCCTCCCCTCCGTCGCCCGCCATCCCGTCCGCTCCGCCGCCCTCCGCCGCCAACTCGTCGGCCTCGCCGCCTCCCTCCAGCCCTTCCGGCTCTTCTCCTACTCCGCCGGCGACACCTTCCGCCCCGTCCCCGCCGTTGCCCTCCGGTGGATCTCCTCCCTCCCCGCCTTCTCCTCCGTCACCCGAGACTCAGTCTACCCCGTCCCTGCCCTCTTCCCCGTCGCCGTCGTCGAGCTCCGTCTCGACCTCGGTCGTGGTCGGAGTCGCGGTGGGCGGGGTGGTCATCCTCTTGCTGCTGAGCTTCGCCTGCATCTGTTGTTGGAAAAAGAAGCGCCGCCCGCTGCGACCGCCGCCCCATTACTACGGAGCTCCCCCGCCGCTTCCACCAGAAAGGAAAGGTTGGATCTACTTTTCTTTGGAATAGATCTACGGAAGAAAACCTCTACCTGATCCATAGTCTACGTTGCAGCTCGGATCCGGTCTGTTTCACAGTGCTTACAAAAATTCCTGTTCCTCCCCTCGTTTGGGGATTAATGCTGTAGTTTCAGTTCCTTTTCTTCCCGTATTTTTGGGAATAATGTTGTGGTTTAAGATCATTTGACGGACTTATTATAGGAGAAAAGGTAGATCTTTAAATTAGGAGATGGTACAAGTTATTGCTAAGAATCTAATGACCGAGGCAAAGGTACAGATTTTGCTTTTTCATACATATATTGGTCCTGATGATTTGCTCATGATTATAATTTATATCGATGAAACCTTTTTTGGCACTTAGAAAAGGGAAATTAAACCCGACCGAGTCTTAATTATTTGCTTATATTTTTGTGAATCGAAGTCCCGAGCAAGGCTTGATTTGATGTCTGCAATTTTGGGGATGTAGAAGATGGCCTAACATTTGGTGTAAATCCTAACAAGTAGTAGTCCTGAGAATTCTAATTGCTGTCTGGTTTAGCAAATAAGATTTGTATCGAACAGGTGTTGACTTGCTGCTATTGTGCATCACATGATGACATCCTAAATCCTGTAAGGAGGATTGTTATGGCTGCCTTATTATTTCTTCTTTAGGAATCAGTTTGAATATAATGTAGCTGTCTTTCTTACGGCATTTTAGGATTTCCAATTGGCAAAAGATATTTGAAGGAACTGAATGTGGGGGTTGTTTTCAGATGAACGGTATGGCGAATATTGGCAACAGAATGCCCCAACTCTAGCAGATCATGTCGTCAAAGTGCCTCCAGGACCTCCTCCTCCTCCTCCTCCACCATTTGCTTCGCGTCCTCCGCACCCACCAAACCATGCGCCTCCTCCACCTATGATAAGTAGCGGCGGCGGCGGCTCTGGCTCCAATTATTCTGGGTCTGAGGTTCCACTGACTCCACCTTCTCCTGGTGTTGCCCTTGGCTTCTCAAAAAGTACCTTCGCTTATGACGAACTGGCTAGGGCAACAGATGGTTTCTCTGAAGCTAATCTCCTTGGACAAGGTGGTTTTGGTTATGTTCACAGAGGAGTGCTTCCCAATGGCAAGGAGGTTGCAGTCAAACAATTAAAAACCGGTAGCGGACAGGGCGAGCGTGAATTCCAGGCAGAGGTCGAGATCATTAGTCGTGTGCATCACAAGCATCTTGTTTCATTGGTTGGGTACTGCATTTCTGGAGGCAGGAGGCTGCTTGTTTATGAATTTGTTCCTAACAGTACATTGGAGTTCCATTTGCATGGTAAGCCATTCTATCATCTTTTCAGCTGTGATTTTTAGCTTAGATGATTCTGCTGTGTCATATCTTCTTTTGTTGCTAAGCTCTCTGATCATGACACTAACATTCCTTGTGTCAAGTTGATGTAAGAAAATTTATATGACATAATCTTTTTAGAAATTCATTCTTGATCACTTTTAGATGGTGAGTGTCTTTTATCATATATAACACATCTTGATCTTGATTAGCATATTCAGGTGAGAGGGACCATTCGGCAGGTTTTTGCATCAGCTTTATGCATGTAATGTATTTAGTCCAGTCCATTATGTTTGGATTTATTAAGTGAACTTAAAAGGACAAGAAGACCCAGTTGGTAATTACTCAACAAATTAATTGCTAAATTCTCTGAATTAACTTGTCTAATTTCAGAAATATCGATGGCATCGAACCACTTGCGGCATTTAATTATAAAATTGGTCCTTGTGACTATTGTTTGATTGATAGTACTGTATGCGAGAGTTTGATTAGAATTAATAGATGTTGAATCTGTATGCCTTTTGATTACAATCCTACAATAAGCTAGGATTTGTCCCCAAAATGTATACTACGATACGTGAGACTCTGTACTAGTTGTTTATCATTGTGATGTTTTAGACTATTTTACTGCTAGATCGTTTCATTTAAAAGTAGTTTATGTCCAGGAAGAGGTCGACCAACTATGGAATGGCCTACACGACTGAAAATTGCACTGGGTTCTGCAAAGGGATTGGCATATCTTCATGAAGACTGTGAGTTTGTTCTCATTTTTGATACCTTAATACTTCTCTAGAAATTTGTTTCTTAGTGTTGATCTGCCTAACTTTATTTGATGACTTTGTTCCTGATGGAAGTGCATTTTCATCTTCAGGCCATCCAAAGATTATTCACCGTGATATAAAGGCAGCCAACATTCTTCTTGATTACAAATTTGAGGCAAAGGTATGCGTACACCTTTTTAGGTTTATCATGTTCTAGTTGAAGTACCAGAGTGTCTTTCTTGTATACACGACCAGTGCTAAGAACAGCATATTTCTGCGTTTAATATATGCTTCCTCACATACTGAGAACAGTTGTGTATTTTGTCAAAGTTAGCATTTGAAGAGCATGAAGAACAATGTCTTCATTTGATTTGGGTCCACTACATGTGATGGAATCCAGCATACTACTTGAACAAGATTTATTGCATTAATCCATAGATTGGAATTCATTTCACGTAACCAGATCCACAATTCTTCCCATGTCTTAACTGATGAATGTAAAAGCTGGCTTGGCCAGAATGGGTCGGCTTTTTTTCTGGATGAAAAATGCAAATTGAAGTAAATAATCACAGCTGATCTCTCAATCATTATGAATGTGCTGTGTACCAGATGAAATGCCTGTAAATTTCAAGTTGTCAAAGAAGACCAACTTTTTCTATTTTTGGTGGGTTGGGTGGGGGAGGGGATGGGTGTGGGGTGGGGTGGGGGAAGGGGGGGCAATGACTCAATTTAACTAGATAAACACCCAATGAGATTAAAGAAATCTGGTTGTGCTAATATTTTGTCATATTCTTAAGGCAAGAAAGAGTCCACTAACAATCTTTTAGTTCCTCGTAACACTTTTTTGGGGGCCAATGACCCAATTTAACCCGATAAAATTAAGATTAGAGAAATCTGGTTGTGCTTATATTTTGTCATACTAAGGCAAGAAAATGTCCACTAACAGCCTTTTAATTTGTCATGAGACTTACATTCAACAAATTAGCTTAATGTTTTTTTAAATTTTTTCTAGCACTTTAAAAACTTCTTTGTCAAATGATGTCTTTGCACTAATGGTTAATTGCATCATTAGACCATGGACTTCCAGTTAATTTAACTGATCCTAGAACTTCAAATTTTAAAAATTGGCATTCTTAACTTCAGTTTTCAATTTGACCAGGTCCGACAATCAACTTGTCGTTATAAACCTTGGCGAAAAGCTGATCTAGCTGCATCATTAGACTTGTGTATGTCATAAATCTCAGTGAGAAAAGTTGTCAAACATGCCTAGCATGATTAACAAAACAAAAATTAGGGCACATCACTCTTGAATTGTCAACTAAACTGATATACTGGATAAATTAATTTGATCCAAAGTTCAAGGATTAGTGATGCAGTTTGTCCCATAATAAAACATCTTAGCAACACTGATTCGATTTGATGAAGTAGATGCAAGTGCTCCTTTTTTCTTTATCATTTTCTCCATGTATACCTTTGCTTTTTTCTAAAACCTTCTGGATCAACGAGCATTTGTTTTGTGCTGCAAATTTTTGTTAACTTCCTCTTAGCTTATCTACTCATGATTTTGCAGGTTGCAGATTTTGGACTTGCGAAGATTGCTTCTGATAGTGACACCCATGTTTCAACAAGAGTTATGGGGACCTTTGGGTATGTTTCCTTCTTCCTCATTACAATTTGCTTTGTCTTTTGACTTGTTTATGTTGCCTGGATGGCTTCTTCTAAAGACGCACTTTGTGAAACTTATTGTCTTTGCTCTATGATTTTTTGTCACTTATTTTCTGTCAATTTTTTTCTGAGAATCTGGTCTACTGGCTATCAAAGCCTTGTTGAAATGTCAAAACTTGAATTCTCACAGCGCATGATTAAAGATATTTCTTCTATTATATTCCAGTCTTACAGCACAATTAGAAATCTTGTAGTGGTTATCTCTTAAACTGTAGCAAGCATGAAGAATTTAAGATGTTTTCTAAGATCTTTATGTCCGTGATACCACTGTAATTTAACCTGTAGCCTACATATTCTTGCAGTTATCTGGCACCTGAATATGCATCTTCAGGCAAACTCACTGACAAATCAGATGTCTTTTCATTCGGTGTCATGCTTCTGGAGCTAATCACCGGACGGCGTCCTGTTGATTCATCCCAAACTTTCATGGATGATAGCTTAGTTGACTGGGTTAGTATTTTGCATGCCTTGGTTTTGTTACCATGATGTTGCTTGTGCTTACCTTCCATGTCCAGTTCTTAGATTTGTTTGTAACTGCAGGCAAGACCGTTGCTTACTCGAGCTCTAGAAGATGGCAACTATGATGCCCTTGTTGATCCAAAATTGGGAAAGAACTATAACCCTGATGAGATGGCTCGCATGATTGCCTGTGCTGCTGCTTGCGTGCGCCACTCAGCACGAAGAAGGCCAAGGATGAGCCAGGTGCTGTTCCATTGCCCTTCTCTGTAATTTTTTTAATTAGATTTCATTATTCTGTTGTCACATTGTTCGAATGCATGTTCTTTGTATGGATGTGTTTGCGTTAGGTTTTTTATGAATTTGAAGTTATGTTTGGCATGTTTAATGAATCTGTGAAATCGGTAAACATACGCCTTCTTTGTAGTCAACTTTCTCTCTTTGCTTGCTTGACGGACAATATGACATTTGGATGAAATGTTCTCTATGCAATAATCTGCATCGTATTTTCTAGAAGCCTACAAACTTTCGAACTAATCTTGCACTTACGGTTTTGAGTTAATCGATTTCTGTCTGAAGCTAAACGACTATATGAACTTTTGTATTCATCTCAGCCTTCATGATCACATAACTGTTGCTTAGCGTTGCTACTCCCAACATCTTACTAACCCAAATCCGTCCAAAACCAATCAGGTCATCCGTGCTTTGGAAGGAGATGTGTCTCTTGAAGATTTGAATGAAGGCATCAGACCGGGCCATAGCAGGTTTTATGGTTCGTATGGCAGCTCTGATTATGATTCTAGCCAGTACAACGAGGACATGAAAAAGTTCAGGAAAATGGCACTGGCGACTCAAGAGTATGCCAGCGGCGATCACAGTGCAGCAACCAGCGAGTACGGTCAGAATCCGTTGTCATCGAGCACCGAAGGCCGACAGACACACGAAATCGAGATTGGTAGGAAGAAAGACAGCTATGGTTTTGGCAGCAGCTTGTGAGTGAGGAAGGCCCGAGACTCTTGCCTATCTGGAGTCCTTTTACAGGTTTTTCATGTATGCTTGTAGCTTTTTCCTTGGGATAGTGATGAATAGCCAGTTAACTGATTCTTTATATATGTTACATTTCTCTCTGAGGTTGAGATATATTCCAGTGTTAATTGATTTCTGTCATACTAAGTGCCAGGTCCATGCTCATCAACAAGACAAGACTGAGAAGGTGAAGCATGATATATATATATGTATATATATATATATATATATATATATATATATATATATATAGAGAGAGAGAGAGAGAGAGAGAGAGAGAGAGGTTGGTGCACATAATTAAAGATGCCAAAGTAACAAGAGCAGTGCTTCAGACACCCATGAAGAGATCTCATGGCAGCACACAAATGTGGCTGTGGCACATATCAAAGGGAATTGGTGTGTTATCAGGAGATGAAAGGTGAGGAGCAATTGGGAGGCTTCTTTTGTGGGTGTGGATAACGTATCTCGCATTGTTAAGCAGGTTGGTCGGACTGTCGCCACTGGGCAATGAAGAGAATGCAAATGGTTCCAATGTGAGCTTTTTTTTGTCCTCTATTCCTACATCACAGCTCACTGCTTATATGACCTCTCTCTCTCTCTCTCTCTCATTCATGAGCTGTAGTTTGTGAGTTGTAGCCAGCAGCAAATATGTTTTTTTTTTTTTGTGGTTTTTGCATGGAATGAAAAGATTGGCTACACTCATCTTATGAAATCAATTGATGAAGTTATAATATAATCAATATTTGAGTGATGCAGGATTAATTTTGATCATGGAAAGATAATTTAATTAAAATAGAAAGAATCAATTGTTAGACCGGAATGGAATATGTCATAAGATTAATCGACATGTCGATCGAAGAATTTTGTAACATGAGTTCGGACATCGAGTTAGAAGAATCGAACATTGCATCAAAAAGATCGAATGTTGTAATAACATATTAAATAGTATGTGATTCATGTTTTATAATTATTTATTTAGATTGAAGTAGTTTAAAGTTCTAATTGAGTTAGTTTTAAATGTAATTTGGCTAACTCAATTAGAGACTCATTGGGCCTAAGTTAGGTCTGATTTGAGCCAATTGGGAGGCTCACTTAGTGACCCACATATTAGATCAAGCTGTGGCATCGTCTGGCAATGGTACTGTCAGTTGTTAGTGCTGTAGGTGGTGGTACTACTAGTACCCTGAAATCTTGAGATGTTTGAATTTTTAACTCCATTTTTGAAGTCATTTGGGGTCTATAAATGCCTTACTCTTTTCTACTTGGGTAAAAAAAAGAGTAGAAAGAGGCTATGATTCTGAGTTATAAAATTGTGAAAAGTGCTAAATGTCCCCCCTCCTCTCCTTTAAGTTTTAATTTTATTCTAAGAGAAGTGAGACTTGTAAAGGTTGTCTCCTAAACTTGTGAAAAGGAGAAAAGAGTTGTAAGAGAGTAGTTGGTCTTCGTCCATTGAAAGAAGATCGTTAGTGAACATTGGTAGTTTTGACAGAAGAGGAATCGGGATTGAACGTAGGTCGTAATAACTGAACTACTAAAAACTCAGTTTGAACTTTCTTTCTGCTTTTTATTGTCATTACTTATTGATTCAATTGTCTACTACTCTCAGATACTCTCTAAGCTTAAACACTTTTCAATACAATTTTTATCAAATAAAATTTTTAAACTAATATTTTTTTTCGAAAACACTAATTCACCCCGTTTTAGTGCCAATTCCAAATGTCCTCCCATTTGCTTCCCACGATATAAGAAATGTGAGCAGTTCTCTTACAATAGTAATTCAATGAGAAATTATTGATATGTATTCTAATAAAATTACAAATTTATGCTTATTTATTTAGGATGATTTTCGTTAAAAAAACTCACATTTTGGGTTTTTTAATTTTTTTATTTTTTCAAACAATACTTATAATTTAAAAAAAAATCTAAAGTACCTTTCGATTTTATTATTATTTATTAATTTGTAATTATTATAATATTTTCATTTGGCTCATTTATTATATTTTTAATAATATTAATAATATTTTATTGATGTATTCAAAATACTATAAGTGATCTTATATCATATCTTCTTGATTGTCATTATTTATAAATTATTACAATATCATATTTTTAGACGTATAATTAATTTGATTCAGAATATAGACATATTTATATCATTTATAAAATTTTTATTATAGTGACTAAAAGACTGTAACAATTATATTGTTATAATAAATCAAAACACTGTAATGGATAGTAAAACTTTAGGAATAATTTGAATATTTTTTAAATTAAAAGTACTATTTGAGAAAAAAAATAAAATGAGAGTATTGATTGAAAAAATCTAAAGCATGGATATTTTTTAGGGAAATAGCCCATTTATTTATTGTGGCAATCCTCTAAATCCAGTTTTTCCAATCCTTTAAATCCAGTTAATTGGCCAGTTACTTAAAGAGACTATAAAGCGCTCACAACCGTACATCTCTAACTTCTTTTAATCTCAACCGTCGACCTCTTCCTCAGAAGCTGTAATCTAATAATAAAACTTCTAACCATTAATAAGTCACTCGTAATTCCTACCTTCATGTTAATTAGCTAATAGGCTTCTCTGCGGATGTGGTCCAATAAGAAGAACGGTAAAAGGTCGGGTCGAAACGTTGTTTGTCCCTCGAAAATTCCCCACTCGACTCGACTCGTCTCGTCTCGTCTTCTTTTCTTCCCCGATTCGGGGGCTCGATAGCCAGGAGAGCTCGATCCTGGCTCGGCCCCGTCTCCGACTCGGATTCATGGCGTCTCGAAGGCGAATGCTCCTCAAAGTCATCATCCTCGGGGACAGCGGGTGAGATTTCCGTCCCGATCGCCAGGGAACGGAAAAGAATCCCCTTCCTTGTGTTTGTTTGAATCTTCAGTGTTCTTTGTTAGGGTTGGGAAGACGTCTCTGGCCATTGGGGCTGATTTCTTGACTAAAGAAGTCCAGATTGATGATAGATTGTTCACGTTGCAGGTTACCTCCTTCGATCCACATGTTCTCATAATTTTGGGATTCAAGTCAGAATTTTGCTGGATTTTCTGGGTGCTAATCTCGAGTTTTCAGCATTTGGTGAATCTTTTGTGTGTGTTTATATAGCAGCCGAAAGAAAAATTTCAGGTCGTAAGCTTTATGCTTTTCTCAACTCATCACTACAGGTTGGGAACTTTCTGTTCTGAGCATTTCTCCATCTTTGTGCGGTGCTTTGGAGCTTGCTGAGTTCTACTACACATATTACAGTGAGGTCTGGAAGAAAGAAGTTCATATGGAACATGACTTGTTGGTATCTTGGAACAATTAAATCAATAAGAGTATAAGCTTCTTTTATTGGGTTTTTTTTAACTTCTGTAGAAGTTGATTAACTGCTTTATCTGGTTGGCAAGACAACCCAAAGAATTATTAGTAGTACACTCATCAAGCCCATATAAGTCAATCTTAGTCTCACCTATTTTCGATGTGAGACTATTGGACTAACTAGGAGTATTACAATCTCCCCCACTTAAACGACTTGACGCCCCTGTCAAGGTCCAGATCAAACCCTAACATGATGCATGTAAAACATAGTCTAGTGATGGCTCCACGCTGTAATGAGTTCTTTGACTTCATCCACAGATAACCCTTTCCTACTCAAGCCTACCTCACTATGCCCAAATACTAAATCGACTTTGATACCAAATGTCACGACCCGACCTGATGGGTTAACTAGCTTATCAACTTCGTTTTGGCCTATCAACCACTAACCAAAATACTTAAACTGAAATTGTTAGTAGTACACTCATCAAGCCCATATAAACCAATCTTAATCCCACCCACTTCCGATGTGAGACTATTGAGCTAACTAGGGGTGTTACACAAAATGTATGATTTCACGACCTTCCATTCATCCATGGCATGTAATTAATAATAAGCATTTTTGCATGAACAAGTCTACCAAATGGGCTCAAGTACGTATGACATACCAATAGAACAAAAGATTCCTCCATCTTGATGTGAGAACGAGGGAACGTCCCCTTCTACCCTGGCCTTGCAGCTTCGTCTCGGGGTCTGCCATGGAGGTTTTCAAAGGCAAAAAACACAAATATGCAAGATTACTGAACCACTTGTACATGGGCAAATCAATAAAGCATATGGGCTGATCAGCCTTCAGCATGCAAAACGACAGTATAAAGATACCAAAATTTATACTGGAACATCACGTTGTCGGACTTCCATGGAGGGATAACTCGCCAAAAGAAATTAAAAAGGAAACAGAACACTATCCTGCCCTTCAATGGTAAAAAGGGGAGCATGCAGCACAGAGAATCAGTCCAGCTTTATTCTGTCCAGCTCGCCGATCATCTCCTCGAACTGCAATCCATCATAAAAAAAAAAAAAAATGCCAGCCAATTTTAGAATGCATATGCAATCAAACAGCTATTACTGCTGAAAAGTAGACATAGTGCTGTGACTTAATAAAAAGGCCACCAAACCTTTAAGATCTGACGCAAGAAATAGTCACCATAGCGCTTTGTTGGTTTGGACTCCACAACATGGACGATGTCCTGTATTCAGTTTACAAATTCTGAGAACAAACAGTTACGATGTATTAAATGTTGGAGAAGGATGACTTGTTGAACCCTCAAAAGTCAGTTACTAGTATTAAGTGGAAAAGCAATGGCTAATAAAACTAAGGGTTATAAAGTTCTCCGCTGTTATATGTATATATATATATATATATATAGAATGACTTTCACATTTCCTTCTATTAGTGGTATCCAACCTCCCAAACTACAGTTCTAACTAGAAGATTCAATCCTCATTCAAAACAAAAAAAAAAAAAAAAGGATGATGTTAACAACTACTAACAGTAAAAGTGAGATTGCACACTAAGCCAATCAGACACAACTTACCTCACTAATATAGAAGTCCACATCTGCATTTGGAATGATCTTTCCGTCACCATCAATGGCATGCATCTTGTGTTTGTATGTCATCAAGATGGTTCTGACAAAAAAAAATTGCCACGTCATAACAAAATTAGAGATGCACTAGCGTCAATTAGCCACAATATAAGCTAAAAACCTGGAACGGGAACATTCAAAAGTTTGTGACATTGACAAATAGATGCACAACCGAGTGAGTCTCGAGGCATCAATAACTCTTCTTCAAAATAAAATTTACCAGGTTTTAATAAAAAGAAAATAAAATCAATAAATTCAGACCTCAAAGTGGGTTCGTCCACCTCCATGTATGCAGCAAGTTTCCCTATTGATATGGTTGAGTACAACTTCAAGAAACTGCGCACACCAGAAAGCAACTGTTGTTGCTTTACTTCATAGAGAAATAACTTCAACTGAAGTCTGTAAGCATCCTGCATTCAGGATGAAAATTCTAAATTTGGTCATTTAGATACACAGGTTACCAGCACTGCAGGAAGGTTACTGAGCTATTACTGGACATGCAGATATATGCTGCTAAATAACACAATATACCACGTAAAGATGCATGAAGATATATCCTGCAATTTAGCACACTTGTGAACTTCAAAATTGCACATATACACCAAAAAAAGGTCAAAATAGGGATACCATTTAGTTAAGAACCAGAAGGGGTAACTTAACCAAGATAGACTTACCATGGCCAAAAAGCTTGAGAAATAGTACTGACAGTAATATCAGAAACCGACAGATCGTGGTGCAGCATATTTACGGAAAAAAAGACAAAACAAAACAACAGCAACCAACATAAGAAGCAAACAAAAAGTTATTACCTGGTTGTAATTTGTAAGAGGTTCCTCCAGAACTGGAGCTGATGGAGTTATAAATTTGGGGCAGGCATATGTGAAGAGCTCATCATACACAGCATATGCTTCATCATCATACCTCAGCATCTTTGTCATTTTCTCATTGTACTTATCCCTCAACTGTGAATTCACATTCTCCTCAACAAGATTGTTCTGAGGGCACAAAGAAAGGCAAATTGCCAACAATGCATACATCTGCTCATTTTTCTTCAGTATCTGATCATACTGTGGCGACTTCTGATGATACTGCTTGTACTTGAGAATATACAGAAGGATCTTATTGAATTCACGTATTGCTTCGACATACCTTTCAACAAGTTGGTAAACAGTGATGAGATCTATCAATTTGTATTTGCAAATGATAATGTTAACACCACCATATACTAATATCGTGATATAAGTTTGATACCGAGGACATAAGGTAACATAGATTGCAAGAAAGCAAAAAGTCAACAAATTCAGGAAAAAGCCTACAGTGTACAATCCTTTCCCATGTCTACCTAAGCAAGTTACCATTGGAAAAGCTTATTGGATATAATGAAGCAGAAGAGAAGAGCATAAACAATCACCCAGCTTGCACTGAAAATTTGAAAACATGAAAAAGACATGGGAAACAAGGATATATATATACATAAATAAATATATATATATATACATAAATATATATATATATATGTGTGTGTGTGTGTGTTCTAAGAAAAGCCAAACATGCACTTTGCTGTCCCTCATCCTAGTGGTTGGCACCAAAAGAATGTTACGTAATGCATAGGACAATACATTATAATAGAACCTCTATGATTAAAACAAAATTACATTTTTGAGTAGTGTTCTTTCACTAAAACAATGTTTATATTAAAATCAAGATTCCATCTTGGCACAGGCTCAGATTAGTATCATACCGGTCCATATCAGCATATCGAGTGTTAGGACATTAGTACATACCAAGTTTTGAAAAAAAAAAAAGCCTTGAAAGACTGAAAAACAGAAAAAGAACTGTCTGGTTCTACTCGGTGGTACCGGTCCTGTACTGACTGATAGCAGCCCTATACCAGGTGTACCACCCATTATCAGCCCCCCTACCAGGTGTAACAGGTGGTGCAAACCCTGTGCCACCCGATACAGCTAGGTGTACCATCTGGCTTACCCATATCCATATACTGCTAACAGGTCGGATTAGTAAATACTGTCCATACTAACCATATCGAACAGCATTGCAAACATTGACTAAAATGCACCAGAACCCTTCTTCCTTCGGAATGGCTCGCAAGCATTGCCTATACCCATCTGCTACACACACTTCAGCAATAACAATAACATTTTAGTCATAAAGTCTCAGTTATTTAGGATCAACCATATGGATCTTTTGCTGCTACTGAGATAAGAGCCATATGTTCAGTTAAGAGTTTAAATCTATTTATAGTTTCTATCAAAGTCTTTTTAGGTTCCTCTATCCAATCTCATAGTATTAATAATAATCATTTCAGCTCTTCTAACAACCGCATCTCTAGGTCTCCGATGCACATATCCACCTAGTGACTACACAAATTCACCTTAACATTCTCATCTTAGCTATATAATTTTTTTTGCACGTGTTGTTTCTTAACTGTTCAACACTCAACACTCAACACTCAGATCTATAAATCATTGTTGGTCTAATAGTCATCTTTTTTTTTTAAACTCAATATTTTTCTTTTTTATATCAAAGGCACCCAATGATCATACAAGATTCCTATTGTCTCTCGTCATCCTTGGTCATTTTAATCATCCAATTTTTACTCTATATATAATATTCTCATCAATCTGTTCATCTGAATTCTACACTTAAGCAATAAACTCTATAAAAATGAAAAGAGGCTATACATTTTATAACTACCTTGTTCTCTAGTGTTCCGATGATGCAGTGATGATGATGATATCAGACACGATAAAGAACATTTTTCTACATATTGTAAACCATGCACATTTTGACACAATAGAATATTAATATTTGACCAACTGATCTCACCGAAAACAAGAAATGCAAATCTACTTAACAGAAAGGCCTTAACTTTAATAATGACATGGAAGTGGAACCATGATTCATATCTCAATAGGCCTACATAGATGACAATCAACAAAGTGGTCCAATATACAGCACAAATATTTTTTTTTGCCATGATGTCAAGCATCTGAAATCAAATTATCTGCTGATCATTCATTGACAGGAAAAGTAAATAACTCTAATACAAAAGGAAACACAGATCTTTGATTTATATAATTCATTATTTCTCAAACAATATTTCCAGATTACAAATGCAACAAGGTAATGCCCATATCAAATTATATACATATATATATATATATATATATATACATATATATATATATACATACATACATACATATATATACATACATACATACATATATACACACATACATACATATATATATATATATACATACATATACATATATATAATTATATATATATATATAAAGAGCATATTAATAGCTTCTGACCACACCAATGGCTGAAGCAAATTAAAAGGAAGGGTTAAATTAGCTAACATAACATTTTGACCTAGCTTATGGAAAAGAAAATGAAACAAAAACGAAAAAATAAACAAAAAAGGAAAAAATGAATGTCAACAAGACAGAGGTTTGCTTTTCCTCAACATGAAGCAAAAATGAAAGGTAAAAGAGCTACTAACCTTCGCAGCATTAAGTTTGCAAACCCATAGTGATATATGGTGGATATGTGGCTTCCTATTACAACATTGTAAACACCTTGTTGACTGATGTCAATGGGAGCCAAACACTTTAAACCAGTATGATAATCTCCCAAAAGGCAATGTACCCTCAGTAGCCCAATCATGCTATAATAACCTAACATTTTCAGAACATTGCTAGTCCCTCCTTCATAATCATATCCATCAGTAGCAGTAAATTGTTCCAAGCCTTCTTTTTCCCTTTCCAATACATCAGTTATGGCTGATTTCTCCACCAAAGCTTGCAAGTAATTGAGAACGCCATACACATTCCATGCCTATCAACAACAAAAAGTAGGATGATGGCTGCAGACTAATAATGAGACAACAGACAAGAAAATTGTACTAAAAAACTACAAAATGGATGACCACAGAAATGCAATTTGAACAAGCATAGATACAAGATGCAGGCAACAAATTAGCACAGACCAGCCAAATTGCAAATAATTGTTACTAGAAGCACTACAGCATGTGATGACTACGACCATAAAAAATTAAGAAGAACCAAAACCATAAAAAGGACAAACTAAATGTCACAATAATATTACAAATAAACAAAAATGTATGCACCAATGCACCTTTTATGGCAGGAGTTATCAGAACAGCCAACAAAAGCTTTCAGACATGTGAAGGGTGTGACTGAGAACACTAAATAACAGATAGAAAATTCATGAAGGAGATTTGCCAATACCTATAAAATTTTGCCAACTATAAGACCCGGTGATTTAAAAAGTGCTAGGCGCTAAAAGGCGTCAAGGTTTAAAAATGCCCGAGGCGCTAAGCGTTCGCCCAAGTGAAACGAGGCGCTAAAATATAAAAATATATAATATAATTATTTAAATAAAAATATACTATTAAATTAAGAAAATCTAAGGTACAAAATCAATAATTTCAAATAAATAAAAATTAACAATATTAAAATCAAAATAATATATTATTAATTTAATAAATAAAAATACTATTATTAGTATACTGTTAGCAATATACTATTAATATATTGTTAACAGTATACTATCAAAGCGAGAACTAAGAAAGAAGACCGAGCCTGCTAAGGCAATGACAATGGTAGCGCGATAAAGCAACTAGGCGGAGCGAGCGAGCAAGCGTGAGACACCAATGGCGTGGCGAGATCAAAATCGCGAGGATTAGGGTTGGGGAAGTCGGGGAAGTCGCGAGAGGGAGACTGATATCGGTGATTTAGTTGGTTTAACCCGGGCACTCGCGGCGCGCGGCTGGGCTGCGCGACGCGCCTCTTTGAGCGCACCATGCGGAAGCTCGCGCCGGCTCGGGCCGGCCCTCCGCGCTCGCGCGCGCACTCACGAAGACCACACTCTCTAGGTACCCAAGACCCATGCATGCTCATGACGGTATTAGCTTAAAGGGCTGATAAGTTAATGAATTTAGAATAAGTGACACAAAAAAAAAAAGAAGAATCCTCTGGTTCCCACTATTTCAATTAGCTATTCCTAATATTTCTACCGTTTAACTCTATTACAGGTAACATCATATTTCTTATCATACATATTTACCGGTCCTTGTTTAGTCTTGCTCCTGACATCATGGCACCTGCAATATAATTTGACACACCCCTTCAAATAGCTGGAATTGAACATAATTTCTTCCTTGGACATAACCAAACCTCCACCATAAAGCAATTTTATGTCAATCCAGCCAAAACTGAACATCCAGATCAGACATTTTGATGTTCTTGTCTAAGGAATGCTAACCTTTTCTCGTGATGTTTTCGATGGCCCAACAATTTATCCTTAAAGAAAATTGAATATTATACTTCTTTTAAAAAAATCATCCTTTGTAAGCATGCCTCAATTGTATGCAAAACACAAAGTGCCGACTTCCATTAGAATTGCTGGGACCTCCAAATGATTTTGTGTCCACATTTTCAATGACTGAATCAGAGGGTAGAAGAACATTTCGATTCGAATTGTATTTGTTCCTGTAAATCCTATTTTAACTAATAAATATGCCGCCATCGAAAGACTGTCCGCCTCTTTCCTAGCGTCAATTCCACTGTACATCATGGAAAGAAACATATAAACTTACCACTGCACAAGAACAAGGAGATCGAAACTTTCTTTCCCTTTTGTTGTCATAGCATGCAGCAAAAAAGTAAGCAACCCATCTACAAATAAAAATATCACTATTTCCCCTTGAAAGTACCTGATCGTACTGCCGGAGCAGTTGCAGCTCCTCCTCGGTCTTGTTCTTGAGCTTGGCCCGGTACTGACAGTATGACTGGAACTGGTAGACGAACTCATCCACCATATCCCACAGCCACTGGTTGGGGAGCTGCATGTTGACGACTCCGTGGAGCACGACCGAGAAGAGGCTGCAGTAGTTGTCCCACGACTCCACCCGCTGCCGCCCCGTGGGGGAGAGCCGGGCGTAGAGGTGACGGAACCACATCTCGCGGTAGAGGAGGCAGAAGACGTGGTCGTTGTCGACGTAGGGGGCGATGGCCTCGACGGAGGGCCAGGGGCACTCCCGGAACATCCGGTCGCTGAGCCGCTGGAAGCTGCCGTCGTACATCTGGTGGATCTCGTACACGTTCTTCTCCCGGATGTGGCGATAGAGGTGAACCACGAAGGTCTTCACGGAGTCCGGCACGAAGTTGGGGTCATACCCCTGATCCGTGCCGGCGCTTCCCTGACCGGCGGACGGCGGCCGCGGGTACCGGGAGTCGAGAGAGGCATCATCGTAGTCATACGAGCTCGCCATTCGCGCAACAGATCGATCGATTAGGGTTTCGGATGCGGAAGGAATCAGGGATTGCGCTGCTTCCGCGACGGCGGAGCCGGTGAAGGAAAGAACTTCATCCAAGGACGGGACGACATATCGGCTAGGGTTGTGAACGCGACCGGGGTGGCTCATCGGGACCGTTGGTTTTTGGAAGTCATGTGATTGATGGGAATCTACGGTGATGGAATGAGACCACTAACACAACCATGACATCTCTCGTCGGAAGGCTAGAAATCAAGCATGTTATGAATCCGATCCGAACCCGATAAGATTTGAAATCCGCACCCGGTCCAAGAGCGACTTAGGATTTGGGTAAACATTGATATTTTATTAATTATAATACTTATTTTCTATACAATATTTTTCCAATATAAATCATCTCATTCAGATGAATTGCACTAAATGCACACTTTCTTTTGGTATTCTCTAATATCCTTTGCGAAGGCTTAAATACTGTTAACAATTTAATATCGTGAATCTAAGTTTGTACGATTTGATCATGTCTCGAGGCACAAACTCGTTTTGAAACACCTTCTCGAGGGTGAGATTGGAGACAAGAATTGAATAAGGCCTATAAGGGTTGCTCCAAGGTAGCCTTTGAACTTTCATGGTTGTCCTAAGGTGGGGCTTGAGTGAGTTCGATCTTTTCGACAATTTGTATAATAGGTCAATGTCGAGTGAGGATTCCTGACTTGACTTTCTCTGATGCTCAGATTAGTTTTGAGTGGAGACTATAGCCTTTTTGAGATTCAAAATTCAATCCCCATTGCTTGGGCAAGCCAAAGATGACATCACTTTATTCCTTATTATTCGTGCCCCCAGAAGACATGCTTCGAGGCTTTGATAATGGGGTTTGAGGCATATCATTTGGTCATTTTATTTTATTAGAGTCAAGTTCCTCGATTTTCATATTTCGAAGTGTATTCTATAGCAGGCTTAGAGCTCTACTATAGCAAACTAGGGGTTTCTATTGTAGCAATCCTCATCATTTGTCATAGTGAGTTTTTTTCTATTGTAACAAGCTTAGGGTTCTATCATAGAGAGCTAAGGGCTCCACCATAGCAGCCCTTATCATCTGCCATAGCAGCTCTTCTTCTCATCATAACGGGTTTGGGGCTCTGCTATAGTAAGCCTCATCATCCATCGAAATGAGTAATCTTCCTATCGTAATGAGCTTGGGGCTCTAGTACCATTCTGATAAGTCAATATTTTATCGCCATTGGTGCAACCCCATAGACTCGCAAGGAATTATCCGCTTTGGGTGTGCCCGCATGGTTTTACGCTTTCGGGGCTCATGAGTTACAAAAAGTGCCTCTAAGGGTAAGGGTGACCCAATAGACTTATAAGCTCTTAGTTCTCTTACTTTTCAACTAATGTGAGACTAAATGACTTTATCCGTGCTCCCCCTATAGAAGAGCCAAGGGCTCATGGTCCTTCTAGTGCTAAAATGTTAACAACCTAATGTTGTGGACTAGGAGTTGATACGACTTGGTCCTATCTCGAAGGCACAGGATCATCCTGGAAGATCTTCTCAAAGGCGAGATAGGAGACAAGAGTTAAATAGGCATCGACAAGGGTTGCTATGAGGTGGCCTCTAAAATTCTGGTGTTATCCTGAGGGGGGGCTTGAGTGAGCTCGATCTCTTTAGCAACTTACATAATAGGTTAGTATCCGGTGGGGGTTCTTGACTTGACTCCTTCGATGCTCGAATTTGTTGAATCTCAGATTTTGATAATGAAATTAATTGATAGATTATTTGATATAATCCATATGTTGAGAAAAGTATGTAGGATTAACTATGATAGTGATGAAGGCATAAAGCAAAATAAAGTGTCGGAGTCAAGTGCGATCGATTCGTTGGGAGTTCGAGAGTTCGACGGGAGTCCGAAGGTTCATCAGGAGTACTACTGAAATTGGTCGAGAATGAGTAAGGAACTTACCGAAAGGTTTATCTGAAGTTCACCGGAAAGTTCATCGGAGGTTCACAGAGCTCGCCAAGAAGATCAGAGCTTGCCAAAGAAGACTCGTCGGAACTCGCCAAGATCGTCATGAAGTCCAGGAACTTGTTGGTAGTCTGCTGGAAGGTGTCCGAGAGTTCATCGGAAGATCGCCAGAAGTTTGCTGGAGGAAGCCTTGACTTGCCAGATTTTATTTTATTTAAAAAATATCTTTAATTTCATAGTTAGCACATAATTAGAATTAGATTTGGGAGGTAATTACTTTAACACTGGTAAGGGCCAATTAGGCTTGTAATTGGATTAAATTGAGCCAGATTCAAGGCCCATCCAAGTTGGTGAACCTGGTGGTGGCACCGCCAGATTGGGGCAAACTGAACCCCCGCTTGGGCGGTGGTACCGCTCAAGTCAAGCAATGGTACCATCGGTAGTTAATAACTGCCAAGAGATGGTACCGCCTGTCAGGCGATGGTACCGCCTCAGGTTAGTACTCAAGACTCTGGCTGGCGGTAGTACCGCTAGACTAGATGGTGGTACCCCTAGTGTCAAGATCAACAAGTGGTAGTACCGCTAGGGACAAGCGATGGTATCGTTAGTATCTTGAAAATTCGGGATGTGACATTTTTTGGCTCCATTTTTGAAGCCAATTGAGGCTATAAATACCCATTCTCAACTGGTTAAGCACATTGAGAAGTGATAAGAACTGAACCGAAACTATAGTGAAATAGCTTTCAAAAGTTGAGTATTTATCTCCACCTTTCTCCAAGTATAAAAGTTTGTAAAAGGAGAGTGAGCCAATTATAAAGTTCTGTAAATGGGTGATTGATCTTTTTCCTTCAAGAAAGATCGATAGTGGAAGCCGATGACCTCTAATAGGATAAAAAATAAACAACGAGGAAGAACTTTTGTATATGAACAAATACTAGCAGACCGTAATACGCAATGAAATTAAATAGAAATCACAATCAAATAGGATACTAAGATTTACGTAGAAAACCCTCCAATGTGAAGGGTAAAAATCACAAGGCAAACTAGAGAAAATCCACTATAGGAATAATGAATGTACAATTCTCAAAGTCTCTTGCCCAAAGCTCAAGCAATAATCATCAGAGAATAATGCGGTATCCACACGACAGGGACTGTAACGATGCTCCTCTCTAGGGAGGGGAGAATAGAAGGTGACTACAAAAAAAAACCCTAGCCTATGAGCATTTGGTTCCCTCCTATTTATAGAGGCCCTTTGTAAACCATAATGGATCCTGCCCTATTGGGTATTGGATCTCCATCCAATTACTCAAGCCTCTTAGATTAATGGGTCTCTACCCAATAATCTAGCCCTTATTGGATCTCATCCATGAGATCCAATAATATAGGGGCTTATTGGATATCCAATAAGATAAGGACTCCAGCGGATATCTCATATCCGAACCTCTACTCATCGTAACATCTACCATATGTGTGTGACTCTCTAGACCCAATATTGAGTTGACCGTGAGTTATACCTGTCAGAACTCCTTCTAACTCAGTGAATTATTATCTCTATAATAATTCACTTGACTCATCGACTGCGGATGTACTAGGCCACTACGTTGCAGTCCTTAGACGATATAGGGGAATCCAATCATTTGGACCTATTTGCCCTCAGTTATCATGTACCTATAGTCCCTCATTCATCTAATATCCCAAAGACCATATATCGGGCATGGTGCTGTCAAGCCCATATGGTTTCCACTTGAGTCTCGTTCTAATTGGATTCTCCTAGAGTACTCTTTCTCTCTCAATCCGAATGACCCTGGTCAGGGATTTGCTTGAATAAGAATACATGGGATATTCCTCTCATGATACCGAGGGTGGATGATCCTCTATTGACACTCAATAGCCCTCGTAAGGTTGGTTACCACTCCTAATAATCAATTATACTAGATTTGAAACTTCCAAACCTATAAGTCTGGTATCAAAGAGTGGAGTACTCATACAGGATATCCTTAGTGTCTCAAGTCTAAGGACCAGATACACTACTAGAACTACAAAATCGCTGTTTATTGTGAGGTATCAATGACTATCCAGCATTCCGTAAGTGGATCAATCAGTAAACTCGTCCTTCAATGAGCACCTGCACTGTATCCTTAGTGTCCCCACACAAGTAGCTATGAGACCAACCACCTCCATCATATGGAAGAGTATACAGCACACTAGTATGTCCGGTTATCTCGATGTCCCTCTCGAGTAACTTATGATCGGGATTATTTATGGTCTGTGTTTAAAGGTGAATCGATCTCATTATCGTGATATCATCACGATGTGATTTTCATTGCACAAATCCAAGGATATCATAATATACATTCAGATAATATGAGAAAATATTATTAATCATAAGCAAAGAGATTGATGTAGTGTATTACAAGTGTCATCACTTACGTGATTGGCTTGTAGGGCACCTATAATTAGCAATCTCTCACTTGACCTAAAGCCAATCACCTATATGTCTAATCCCCATCAGACCTCTGTGATGCTCAAAGACAATTTGAGTCAATGGCTTTGTTAGTGGATCTACAATGTTATCTTCGGATGGAACTCTTTCCACTGCTACATCTCTTTAGGCCACGTTCTCTCTAATAAGCTAGAACCTCCTCAGAACACTTCTGATGAGACTCGGGTTTCCTTATTTGAGTAATTACCCTATAGTTATTGCAATATAAGGGAATCAGCTTCCTTGCTGCTCGGCACGACTCCCAAATCTGTGATGAACTGCTTCATCCAAACTCCCTCCTTTACTTCCTCTACGGTCATAATGTACTCCGCCTCTATGATCGAGTCAGTAATAGTATCTTGCTTAGAACTCTTCCAACATACTACTCCTTCATTCAGGGTAAACATATGCCTTGAATTGGCTTACCATCATCGATATCGGACTGGAAGCTCGAGTCCGTATAGCCCTCAACCTTGAGGCTACTTTCTTCATATACCAGTAAAAGATCCTTAGTCCTTATCAAGTATCTACAGATACACTTTACTGTTTTCTAGTGCTCCAAGCTTGGATCTACTTGATACCTGCTCGTGACACTCAGAGCATACGCTATATCAGGCCTAGTACATAGCATAACATACATGATAGACCATATCGCTAAGGCATAGGGTATCCTATCTATATGTGCCCTTTCTTTAGGAGTTTTTGGGGACATACTCCTAGAAAGTGATAGCCTATGTTTCATCGGTATAAGACATCTCTTGAAATTTTTCATGTCAAACTTTTTGATAATGGTGTCTATGTACTTGGACCGGGACAAGCCAAATATCCTCTTGGATATATCTCTATAGATCTAAATCCCCAATAAGAAGGATGCTTCTCCTAAGTCTTTCATGGAGAAGTGTTTAGATAGCTAAGCCTAGTGTGGAAAGCATTCCTACATTATTCTCAATGATTATGATGTCATCCACATACAATACTAAAAAGGTGATAGTGCTCCCATTTACCTTCCTGTACACACAAAGCTCATCTTCATTCTTAACGAATTCATAAGATCTGATCCCTTATCAAATCTTATGTTCAAACTCTAGGAAGCTTGCTTCAGTCCATAGATGGACCTAAGCAACCTACACACCTTATCTGGGCTGTCCTTGGATACAAATCCCTTAGATTGTATTATATACACCTTCTCCTCGAGGTTGCCAAGAATGCGATTATCATGTCCATCTGTTAGATCTTATAATTATAGTGTACTACAATAGTCAATAGAATTTAGATGGATTTTAGCATGGCTATGGGTAGGAAGGTTTCGTCATAGTCAACACCTTGGCTTTGACGATACTCTTTAGCCATTAGCCTTGCTTTATAGGTCTCTACCTTTCTATATACTCCAATCTTCTTCTTGAAGATCCACTTGCAACCAATGGGTACGATACCCTCAGGTGTATCAATTAGGTTCCAAACCTTGTTGGAGTATATAGAATCCATCTTTGAATTCATAGCTTCTTGTCACTTCCCGGAGTCTATACTCATAATAGCCTCCTCATAGGTTTGAGGATTAATATCTTCAACATCCTCTCCTCTAATATGTCTCATATATCTCTTAAGAGGATGAGATATACTTCCGAACCTACGTAAAGTCAGAACTTGTGTGCTAGATACCTGAACAGACTCTAGTTATGGAATGGTGCTTGAGCTGGATTCTCCAATCTCGCTCAATTCTATCATGCTCCCACTATCTCCACCAAGAATGTGTTCCTTCTCAAGGAACACTACTCTCTTGGCTATAAAGACCTTTTGGTCCTTGGGGTGATAGAAATAATACCCATAAGTTTCCTTGGGGTATCCCACGAACTTGCACCATTCCATTTTGGATTCCAACTTATCGGTGTTATGTCTCTTAACATGGGAGGGCAGCCCTAAATCTTAACAACCTTAAGATTGGACTTCCCTTTCTATATCTCATATGGTGTAGACACTACCAACTTAGTTGAAACTCTATTTAGAAGTAAACTGTAGACTCTATGGAATATCCCCAAAATGAGATGGGTAGGTCGACGAAACTCATCATGGACTACACCGTATCTAACAGGGTGAAATTCCTCCTTTTGGATATACTATTGAGCTAAGGTATATAAGGAAGTGTCCTTTGGGATAGAATCCTATGGTTCTTGAGGAACTAGGTGAACTCTATACTCAAGTAACCTCCTCGATCTGATTGAAGAGTCTTGATACTCTTTCCAGTTTGAACCTCTACTTCATTCTTATACTCTCTGAATTTCTCGAAGGCTTCGGACTTGTACTTCATCAAGTACACATGTCAATATCTAAAGAAATCGTTAGTGAAAATAATGAAGTAGGAATTATCACTAATGGCCTGAGTTAATATGGGACCATATACATCACTATGTATTAGTACTAACAACTCAGTAGCGCTCTCTTTAGTTCTGCTAAATGAAGAGTTGGTCATCTTTCTACGAAAGCAAGGTTCATAAGTCGTATATAACTCATAGTCAAATGAATCCAAGTATCTATCTAATAACAACTTTTGAATCCTTCCCTCATAGATATGACATAGCCTACAATGTCATAAGTTTGTACTATTCACCTCATCTCGTTTCCTCCTGGACTCACTTACATTCATGATATGTGGAGTAGTAATTAGCATAATCAAATTATTATGCAATGTTTCTCGTGATGATCTCATTATCCTTAATAATTGAACAACTATTATTCTCAAAAACTACTTTATAATCATTCAATGTCAAACATGAAATGGAAATAATATTTTTGATAATAGAGAGAACAAAATAATATGCATCTAATACAATAGTAGCTCCACCAGGCAGATGTAGGGTGACCTCACCAATAGCAATTGTAGCAACTATTGCTTCATTACCTATCTTGAGGTCCATCTTGCGTCTTATCAATCTCCTAGATCTTGCCAGAACCTACAATGAATTATAGATATAATAAACACGATCGGTATCCAATACCCTTGTGTTATTATACGAGTTTGACAAATAGAGACTAATCGTGAATGCATATCTGAAGCTTCTCTAAGCTTCTGTTTCGCCTTCTCTGCAATGTACTCTTTGCAGTTCCTCTTCTAATGCTCGTCTTTGCCATAGTGGAAGCACTAGTTTTTATCCTTTTCTGGGTCTTCTTAGCAACCTTTGCTTTACCCGGTCTACCCTTGCCCTTACCCTTCTCAAGAGACTTATATGTCTTCCTTTTTTTTCTAGTCTTACCAGCATAGAAAACTATGAAAATGAATCTAAAAGGGATTGAAGCACAAGATCCATACACAGGTTATCCTCTAGGACCATTCCTAGACCTGTAAGTTTCTCTATCCACTTAATTATCAACATGGTTCTGAGCCGGTATCCTCTCAATCATCCTAGCATAGAAGAGACTCTTCAATATCTTATATCGTTGAGTTCTTCCCTATTTCTCAAATAATTTACGAAGATGTAGGAGTATGGATCTGCCATCCATCTTTTTATGTTGTCTTTGTAACTCGAGTTATGGAGCCCAACATATAATACTGAGCAAGAGTGGAGTCATTTACGTACTTCACGTAGTAAGCGATCTCATCCTCGCTTGCCCCTTCTTTGGGCATAGGCATCACTATATCAAGGACATACACAATTTTCTCTATCATGAGAACGATTCTCAACTTGCGGAGCCAATCCATATAATTTAGACCAATGAGACAGTTGGCATCAAGTATGCCACATAGAGAGTCTAATAGCGACATTTTCAAAAGATGCAGTAACAAATAAATAACATACAGATTTTGTAGAAATATAAATAATCAAGATATGGACTTTTATCTTAACATGCTCCCATTATTTTTCTAGCGAGCCATGTGACACCCTCATCATATGAAACAGAAGTCTCCGGCAGATTTCTAGTGGGGATCGAGATCCAATTGGCATCTTAGTATAACCTTGAGGGACTTGACCAATCACACTAAGCCCAAAGGTAGGCAACTCTTGTCAATCACAACTCCTTGTGATTCTAGTCCTGTTCGGCCTTCGAACCACCATGGCCTCAAGGGACTCAACCAATCATGATGTTTAGTTAAGTCATCACCATCGTTACAAGACGAGTCTGATTCGATGATATACCATCGAGGGACTCGACCAAGCATACAATGTCCTCAGGTCATCGGTGATATCTTTATATCGTAGATAAGATAGTGAATCACGATATAGGTGAGTTTCGAGGGACTCGACCAACTCAACTTACACCGGGAATCGGTTCCTACCTATAACGATGGTAGGCCACGTGGGTCAATCTAATTATCTCATATTTACCGACTTAATATTATCGAGAGAGGGGAATTTTTAATTTAGTCTCATAATATGATGTGTCACACATATACATATTTAATATATATCTATATCACATGTAAACATATATATATATATATATATATATATATATATATATATATATATATATATATATATATATATATATATATATATATATATATATATATATATATATATATATATATATATCTAGATCACATATCACATGAGCAATCACACCAGATGATCATGGACCACATCCTAATATGATCAAGCCCGAGATAGTGGGCCCAATCACTCATCAAGATCTATGTGTGCATCGGCGCATCTCCATGCCCTGTGATTGTCCATCTCGCTTCGTCGGTTCCATCGGCATCTCAACGTATCTCCATGCATTGGATCGTCCGTCTCGACCTCATGGGTCCCGCTATTGCTTTCATGCTCCCGCTACACCTCCTTGTGTAATTACAACATAATTATAAGCATACAGACTCGACAATAAATAAGAAAAATATAGGCATACAGACCCTAATAATAATAATGATCACATCATATATACATACATCATATTACACGGTCCATGATCATCTGTCCACATCATACATCACATGTATATGTTATTATATAGGACTACTAGATAAATAATAATAATTAATTAAATATTTTAATTAATTAATATTTTTTGAAAAAGGATATATAAGAAATTTTTTAAATTCTAAAGAGTATTATGATCATTCGGCTAGAAGGGATAGAAATTAGAATTTCTAAAATTTCGAGGGCAAAATTATCTTTTGGTCGAAAACCCTAATCCCCAGCTTTGCTTGTGCTGTGGCCATCGCCACCCTACCGGCGGTAGTCATTATGGGCGGGCGCGCTTGCTCGCGCAAGCGTCATCCTTGCGGGTGCGTGTCCCTGCGGTTATCTTGCTCGCTAGCTGGGCAACGCTGCTACGAGCTGTGTGCCCGCGGTGGTGGTCACTTGCAGCCCTTGCGGGCGAGCGTTGCCCCCACCCGCAAGCGGGCACTCCTCCCGGTGCATCTGTGGGCGACTTGCCCTCAGGTGCGTTGCCCCTGTGGGGCATTACCCGCATGGGCCGACACTTTCACGGCGCGCCCTACCTTCTTTGGAAGGCACTCGTCCTGTGTCCCTATGGATGGGTGCAGTGCCTGTGTGTAGATAGGTCGCCTGGATAAGCAGCTTGCAATCGCTGCCTGCCTGCGGCCCATAGCCCACCGATCAATTGCTTGTAGATCGCCAACGACGGCCAAGGCTGCAAGCAGCCTTTGGCCGTTTTGCGAGGGTAGCAACAATTGCTGCCCTTTCTTGCTATTGCATCAATGATTTTGACGTCAAAAGCCTCTCTAAATCACAACACACATAGTTTAACATTCGATTTCTGCACGAACAACCTGGCTCTGATACCACTGTTGGGAAATCCAAGGGATGACATCTCATGTGTAGCGGAAGAACAGAAAATAAAAATCCTAGATTTCCATGAAAGGTTCCGTCATCGTACAAAGATCGGTTTGTCAAAAATAAATCCATGAATCTGAAAACTATGTGTACAAAGAAAGTACCTAGTGAGATCGTATATCCTTGAGTTCCTACAGATCTATGGGGAGGATGAAGGAGGTCAAGCGTTCTCCTCTCTAGTGGTATCCATATGATAGGAACTACAACGATACTCCTTTCTAGGGAGAGGAGAATAGAAGGTGGTTACCAAGGAAAAACCTCAACTTATGAGCCTTTGGTTCCCTCCTATTTTAGAGGCTCTTTGTAAACCCTAATGGATCCTGCACTATTGGGTATTGGATCTTCATCCAATTACCCAAGCCTCTTAGATTAATGTGTCTCTACCCAATAATTTAGCTTTTATTAGATCCAATAATATAGGGGCTTATTGGATATCAAATAAGATAGGGGCTCCAACGGATATCTCATATTCGAACCTCCACTCGTCGCAACACCTATCATGTGTGTAACCCTCTAGGTCTAATATCGAACTGGTCGTGAGTTATACCTATCAGAACTCCTTCTGACTCAGTGAATTATTATCTCTATAATAATTCACTCGACTCATCGATTGCGAAAATACTAGGCCACTACGCTGTAGTCTCCAAACGATATAGGGGAATCCAATCCTTTGGACCTATTTGCCCTCAGTTACCATTTACTGATAAGATCGTAGCAGAGTTGGGTCCTACTTAACCATGTAGCAGCTAATAAAAACCCTGTGAGAGTGTAATAAACCCCACCTAGCCACCTCTATCTTATAAAGAAGAGAGGTTAGGGTTTACATTTGGGTCTTTGGGCTTCTTAGCCGCCGCCCCCCTTATTACTGGGTCGGCCTGCTAAGGTTAAGAGCAAATTGGATAGTTCACTTAGGAAGCAGCTCCTAGAGCTAGGGTTTGGAGCTCTATATAAGCATGTAGCCTCCATCTCTTGGGGAGAGAAGAATCATCTACAATTGTAACCACCAGGCTACTTGGAGGGTGGAACCCCTATAGTGTTTCAAGGGTTGATCCCCCTCAAAGATCAATCTACATATAATTCTCTAGGGTTCTATCATCTAGTATTAGAGCAGCGATCTTGCTGCTTTTTCTGCCATCCTTGCCGCCCACTATCAACCAAGCAATTTCCATAATTGCTCTTGATATCACCGTCTCCACCTTCATCTTCTGCCGTAGATCAAATCAATCTACTGTCGCCGCTTCCAATTGCATCAAAAATCTGGTATTCTCTTATCACTAATACCTTTTACTGTTGCAATTTGTCATTCAAAATACCAAAAAAGGGTCTTACTATCTATCCCTTGTTGCAAATTTCTTTCGTCGCAAAAGTTATCATCTTTGTGAATGAAGGATTGCTGTAGAAAATTTTAGCAGTATATTGCTGCCTTTAAACCGATCTATTGCTATCCTTTTTGAACGAAATTTCTTGAGCACCTCATAGATCATCTTATCTTTTATCTGAGATTGATCTATCATGGAATTTATCTCTGAAACATTACTATGTTGCTGCAAGTTTTCGTCGCAAACTACTGAAATTTTTTGATAAGAATTCTGCTATCGCAACTTGCACCGAATTCTTTGCTGTTATGTTGCTGAAATTTTCTTGATCCAAGTTGTCATCCTTGCTATTATTTAAACTAAAATTCTGCTATTAAATCCCCTCCTCAAATTTCTAGGTTCTTGCTGGAAATTTCGTCGAGAAATCATTGTTTCTTCGATGACAATTCTGCTCTTACGAGACAGCACATATCGACAGCAACTTCCACTGAATTCTATCAAATCTCTACTGCCATCTACCATAGATCTAAAACCCTCTTCCCTAACCTTCATCCACTACCATCTCAGCCCAAAACTCTATCAAATCGCAGCCCTAAACTGCACCCAAAATAGCCACAAAATAAGCCTAAACCGCAGCCTACATCCACCAATCCACAAACCCTTTCGGCCACCACTTCCCTCAAACAATACATGCCTTTAACCTGATAACAAAAGAGAGATCTTAATATTACAGATCTGGAGGCATATACTATGGTATATGAGGAGGCAATCAATGCTAAGTTCGAAGCCTTCGAGACGCGGATGGAGGAGAACATTCGGACCCTCTTGGCCGAACTCAGTTTGGGTCGACCACCGAGCCCAAAGAAATCACATCAAGGAGAGAGCTCTAATTGAAAAGATAACTTCTAGGAGAGGGAAAGCTCTATGACTGATCCCTACTACCCACGCATGAGGATGGACTTCCCTAGATGGGAAGAAAGAGACCCGATTGGGTGGATCTCTCACAAAGCGATATTTTCGGTACCATAAAACCACGGATGCATCTATGGTGGAAATTACAGCTATATATCTTGAAGGGGATGCCATACAGTGGTTTGATTGGTTTGAATACACTCATGGAGTCCTCTCACAGTGACAATTCAAAGAAGGACTGCTGATCCGCTTCGGACCAACCGATTACGAGAACATCGACGGACAAATAGCGAAGATCCAACAAATCTCCACCATTCAGGAGTATCAAACCAGGTTTGAATGATTATCTAATCAAACTTATGATTGGTCTAAAAATAGCTATTGGGAATGTTTATTGAGGGCTTGAAGCCGAAAATCTGAGAAGTTAAAGCGCGACAATCGTACACGCTTATGGCAGCCATCTCTTTCGCATGACTTCCAGAGGAGCGATTGAATCACGAAGCTCAAGGATTAGGGTCACTCCCCGACCAGTAGTACTAAGGCCCTCAGCCCCCCCTACTGTTAGTAGAGCTCCTGCACCAAAAAAGTTGATAAGAGAAGAGCTTTAGGAGCGATCTACAAAGGGGTTATGTTGGCATTGCGATGAGCCATGGAGCCGCGAGCATCGCTGTAAAAAGGGGAGAATTCTTATGATCAAACCAGTGGAAGAACAAGTCATTAAATAGCTAGAAGAGAGCCTTGAACATGAGGAAATAGATATGGAAAAAGAATCACAATCGATCGACTTTATGGTACACGCATTAGCAGGCTAATCAAATCCCTAAATGATGAAAGTTGGAGGCCTTCTCAAACAACAACCGATCACTGTTCTCATCAACATGGGCAGCACAAATAACTTTCTAAATAGTAAGGTCACTGCTCAGATGGCACTCTACATCGAAGGCTACAGTAAGTTTGACGTAAAGGTCACCAACTACCGAATCCTAACGTGCAATTAAAGATGCCCGCAGGTGAAACTATTATTGCAAGACCAAGAAATTATCGTCGACTTCTTCCTCCTACCAATTGATGATTATGAGGCTATGCTAGGCATAGAATGGCTGACAATGCTAGGTGACATCTCTTGAAACTTTTCCAAATTAATTATAAAATTCTATTGCAAGGGCAAACAAGTCACCTTATGCAGAAAGCGTGGAAGCAACGTAACCACCGTGTGACCCGACGAATGGAGAAAGTTTTACACAAGATAAATGGTGACTTTTTTATGCATCTCTAGAAGCAACTAGAGGGGAAGAAAATAGAAATTGAAGATCAAAATCTCACCCAATTGCTTACTGAATTTGACGATGTTTTTACCGAACCGTGTGGTCTTCCTCTTACTCGGCAACATGACCACCGAATTCTAATTCTTCCGGGCAAACCACCAGCGAACACTCAGCCATACTACTATCCTCACCTCTAGAAGGATGAGATTGAGAAGCTCGAAAGGAGATGCTTGAAATAGGGGTGATTCGACTAAGCTGTAGCCCCTATTCCTCATTGGTACTACTTGTACGCAAGAAGGACGAAACTTGGCGGATGTGCATCGACTATCGAGCTCTAAATAGTATCACTATCAAGGATAAGTATCCAATACCAGTGGTGGATGAACTTCTTGATGAGTTAAGAGGAGTTCGAGTCTTTACGAAGTTGGACCTCCGATCCAGTTACCACTAAATTTAGGTATGTGAAGACGATATCCCAAAAATAGTTTTCCGCACTCATAACGACCACTATAAATTCTTGGTAATGTCTTTTGGACTCACTAATGGTCTTTCAACTTTTCAAAGTCTCGTGAACGATATTTTTTGGAGCTTTCTTTATAAATTTGTACTGGTATTTTTCGATGATATTCTCATTTACAGCCTCTCTCTTGAGACTCACTTTTAGCATTTATGGTCTGTTTTGACAATCCTTCGAGAGAATACTATTTTTATTAAACTATCAAAGTGTAACTTTCTCCAGGAAAAAGTAGAGTACCTTGGGCACATAATATCAGAAGTAGTGGCAATAGACCCAACAAAAATTAAGGCAATGCAGAGCTGGCCGAAACCTACAAATGTGAAATTACTATGTGGGTTCCTTAGACTAACAGGCTACTACCGAAAATTCGTGAAGAACTATGGGAAGATTAGTGCACCCCTCACTTCTCTACTGAAAAAAGATGCCTTCCAATGGTCGGATGAAGTTTCCGCTGCTTTCATAAACTTAAGACAGCCATGACGACGACGTTGATGCTAGCATTACCAGATTTTAGTCGATCCTTCATCATTGAGGCCAACGCATCTGGAGTCGAAATTGGGGCTGTTCTGATGCAAGAGGGTTGACCGCTCATATACACCAGTAAGGACTTGTCTCCCTCCCATCAGAAAATATATATCTATGATAAGGAGATGCTTGCCATTATGCACGTAGTAACAAAGTGGAGACCCTACCTAATCGGTCGATGATTTCAAATTAAAATAGACCATAGAAGCCTCAAATACTTTCTAGAGCATAAGATGTCATCCCCGGAGTAGCAAAAATGGGTAACTAAACTTCTAGGATTTGATTATGAAATTATTTACAAAAAGAGAAAAAAAAATATTGTTGCAGATGCGCTCTCACGGCTACTTGAGTAAGCTGAATTATCAGTCGTCTCTTTTCCTACCATTGACTTCCTTGAGGACATTAGGGAGGAATGGAAGAAGAACCCAGAGACCAACAACATCATTAAAAAATTGGAGGAGGATCCAGGCACAATAGCTCACTATACTTATGATTCGAGGGATCTACGCTACAAAGGTCGTATTATGCTTATACCTGACTCCCCTTGCATCAAAGTTATTCTACACGAAATGCACTCTACACCTTTAGCAGGACACTCTAGATTTCTAAGAACCTACAAAGGAGTGAAGTAAAATTTTTATTGGAGAGGGATGAAAAAATTTATTTCTGAATACGTGACACAATATGATGTATGTCAACAGCAAAAGGGCGAAACAATGACGAGTCTAGGGAAACTACAACCGCTACGCATACCAGACTCAGTGTGGACTGATATCTCCATGGATTTCATAAAAGGGCTGCCACCTTCCAAAGGTAAAAGTACAATTCTCGTAGTGGTTGATCGACTTACGAAATATACTCATTTTTGTGTTATACGAAATCCCTACATTGTTGCTAATATTGCTTAGATTTTTATAGAAAATATTATTAAATTACATGGGATGCCAAGGTCCATTGTAAGTGATCGTGATAGGGTCTTCACTAATAAATTTTGAATTGAGTTATTCCAATTGTAGGGTACCAAACTCAAGATGAGTACAGCATATCATTCATAAACTGACGGCCAAACAAAGGTGGTGAATAAGTGTTTAGAGATGTACCTTCGGTGTTTCGCCATTAACCAACTGAAAGAGTGGACAAAATAACTCCCCTAGGCCGAATGGTGGTATAATACTACGTATCATTCATCTACAAAATATACCCCATATGAAGCATTATATGGTCGACCGACTCCTGTGATTCCAAAATATGTAATTGACTCAGCCAAGGTAGATCAGGTCGATCAAGATCTACTTGACAGGGACGAACTCCTACAATTGTTAAAGGATAATCTCTCTACTACTCAAGCCAGAATGAAACAGTAAGCCGACACTCGACGAAGTGAAAGAGAATTTTCAGTAGGAGATTGGGTTTATCTTCGCTTATAGTCATACAAGCAGCTCTCTATTAACACACGAGCCTCCATGAAGTTATCTCCATATTTTTATGGGCCCTATTAGATCATAAAGCATATTGGAGCTGTAGCATACAGACTTAAATTACCTGAAGATGCCAAAATTCATCCTGTCTTCCATGTGTCATGCTTAAAACCCAAGTTGGGAGAACACGAGTCACTCTAAATCTAACTGCCCAACACCACTGATGATGGAAATATTCAAGCCCAACCACAAGCCATCCTCGATCGCAGAATCGTGATGCATCGTCGACATCCTTCTACTGAAGTACTAGTACATTGGACTAATTTACCACTCGAAGATGCCACATGAGAATCATATGAAGAGCTGAAGACCCGATTCCCTGAGTTTATGGAACCCCAGCCTTGAGGACAAGGCTGATTTGAAGAGGACAGACTTGATAAGACCCTAGCAGGGTTGGGTCCTACTCAACCATGTAGCAACTAATAAAAACCCTATGAGAGTGTAATAAACCCCACCTAGCCACCTTTATCATATAAAGAAGAGAGACTAGGGTTTAAATTTGGGTATTTGAGCTTCTTAGCCGTCGCCCTCCTTGTTACTGGGCCAGCCCACTAAGGTTGAGGGCAAATTGGATAGTTCAATTAGGAAGCAACCCCTAGGACTAGGGCTTGGAGCTCTATATAAGCATGTAACCTCCATCTCTTGGGGAGAGAAGAATCATCTACAATTGTTGCCACCAGGCTACTTGGAGGGTAGAACCCCTATAGTGTTCCACGGGTTGATCCCCTCAAAGATCAATCTACATAGAATTCCTCTAGGGTTATATCATGTACCTATAGTCCCTCATCCATCTAATATCCCAAAGATCGTATATTGGGCATGGTGCTGTCAAGGCCATATGGTTTCCACTTGAGTCTCACTATAATCGGATTCTCCCGAAGAACTCTTTCTCTCTCAATCCGAATGACCCTGGCTAGGGATTTGCTTGAATAAGAACACATGAGATATTTCTCTCATGATGCTGAGAGTAGATGATCCTTTATTAACACTCAATAGCCCTTGTAAGGTTGGCTATCACTCTCAATAATCGGTTGTACTAGATCTGGAACTTCCAAACCTATAAATCTAGTATCAAATAGTGGAGTACTCATACAGGACATCCTTGCTATCTTAAGTCTAAGGACCAGATATGCTACTAGGACTATAGAATCGTTGTCTAACGTGAGGTATCAATAACCATCCAGCATTTCGTAAGCGGATCAATCAGTGAACTCATTCTCCAATGAGCACCTATACTGTATCCTTAGTGTCCCCACACAAGTAGTTATGAGACTAGCCTCCTCCATCATATATATGGGTATATAGCATATCAACCTGTCTTGTTATCTCGATATTCCTCTCGAGTAACCTATGATCGAGATTATTTATAGTTTATGTTTAAAGGTGAATCGGTCTCATTATCATGATCTCATCACGATCCAATTCCCATTGAATAGATCCAAGGACATCACAATATACATCTAGATAATGTGAGAAAATACTAATAATCATAAACAAAGAGATTGACGCAGCGTATTACAAGTGCCATCACTCATGTGATTGGCTTATAAGGCACTTATAACTAGCATTACTATGTACCTATAGTCTCTCATCTATCTATTATCCAAGGGACTATATATCGGGCATGGTGCTATCAAGCCCATATAGTTTCCACTCGAGTCTCACTCTAATCAGATTCTCCCGGATAACTCTTTCTCTTTCAATCCGAATGACCCTAACAAGAGATTTAACTGAGCAAGAACACATGACATATTCTTCTCATGACACCGAGAGGAGATGATCCTCTATCAACACTCAATAGCCCTTATAAAATTGGCAGCCACTCTCAATGATTGGCTGTGCTAGATCTGAAACTTCCAGACCTATAAATATGATATCAAAGAGTGGAGTACTCATACATGATATCATTTGTATTTCAAGTCTAAGAACTAGGTACACCACTAGGATAACAGAATTGTTGTTTGATAATGAGATATCATCAACCATCCAGTATTTCGTAAGTGGATCAATCAGTAAACTCATTCTCCAATAAGCACTTGCACTATGTTCCTAGTGTTCCCACATGAGTAGCTATGTGACTCGTTGCATCTATCACATGGATAGGTATGCAGCATATCAATCTATCTGATTATCTCGATATCCCTCTCGAGTAACCTATGATCAAGATTCTTCAGGGCTTGTCTTTAAAGGTAAATCATTCTTATTATTGTGATCTTATCATGATCCAATTCTCATTACATAAATTCATGGACATCACAATATATATAACAGATAATATAAAGTGAGAAAAATACCAAATAAATTATAAGCAAAAAGAATGCGTATCATGTCACGTGTCATCACTCATATAATTGGCTTATAGGGCACCTACGTGTCTGATCCCCTTTAAACCCTTGTGATGCTCAAAGACAATATGAGACAATGGCTTTGTTAGTGGATCTGCGATGTTATCTTTGGATATAACTCTTTCCACTACTACATCTCCTTGGGTGATGATCTCTCTGATCAAGTAGAACCTCCTTAGGACGTGTTTCGACTTCTAATGAGACTTAGGTTCCTTCACTTGAGCAGTCACCCCATTGTTGTCGCAATATAAGGGAATCAGCTCCTCGCTGCCCGACATGACTCCTAGATCTGTGATGAACTTCTTCATCCAAACTCCCTCCTTTATTGCCTCTAATGCAATAATGTACTCTACTTCTGTGGTCGAGTCAGTAATAGTATCTTACTTAGAACTATTTCAACATATTGCTCCTTCATTCAGAGTGAATACATACCTTGAATTAGACTTGCTATCATCAATATCAAACTAGAAGCTCGAGTTCGTATAGCCCTCAACCCTGAAGCTATTTTCTCCATAAACTAGTAAAATATTTTTAGTCATTCTCAAGTATTTAAGGATACACTGTATTGCTTTCCAGTGCTCCAAGCTTGGTTCCGCTTAATACCTGCTCGTGACATTCAAAGTATGTACTATATCAGGCTTGGTACATAGTATAGTATACATGATAGACTCTATTGCTAAGGTATAGAGTATCATATCTATGTTTACCCTTTCTTTAGGTGTCTTTAGGGACATACTCCTAGAAAGTGATATCTCATATCTTATTGGTATGAGACCTCTCTTAAAAAATTTTATATCAAACCTTTTGATAATGGTGTCTATGTACCTAAATTGGGATAAGCTAAGTATTCTCTTGGATCTATCTCTATAGATCCGAATCCCCAATATGTAGGATGCTTCCCTTAAGTCATTCATGGAGAAGTGTCTAGACAACTAAGCCTTTATTATGGAAAGCATTCCTACATCATTCCTAATGATCAAGATATCATCCATATATAGCACTAAAAAGGTGATAGCGCTCCCACTTATCTTCATGTACACACAAGGCTCATCTTCATTTTTAACGAAGTATTAGGATTTGATCATCTCATCAAATCTTATGTTTCAACTTTAGTAAGCTTGCTTCAGTCCAAAGATGGACCTAAGCAACCTGTATACCCTATCTGGACTATCCTTGGACACGAATCCCCTATGTTGTATCATATATACCTCCTCCTTGAGGTTGCCATTAAGGAACATGGTTTTCACGTCAATCTGTCAAATCTCATAATTATAGTGTATTGCAATAACTAATAGAATTCAGATAGATTTTCGCATGGCTACGGACGAGAAGGTTTTGTCATAGTCAACACCTTGCCTTTGACGATACCCCTTAACCACTAGCCTTGCTTTATAGGTCTCTACCTTTTCATCTACTCTGATCTTCTTCTTGAATATCCACTTGTAACCAATGGATATAATATCCTCGGGTGCATCAACTAAGTTCTAAACATTGTTTGAGTACATGCAATCCATCTTAGAATTCATACCTTCTTGTCACTTTCTGAATTCTTATATAATGTTCCAAACGAGAAGGTTTTATCTCTTTTCCATCTCAAGATAACTATTTATGACAAGGAGATGCTCACGATTGTGTATGAGGTGGCCAAATGGAGATTGTACCTAATCGGGCGACGCTTTTAAATCAAGACTGATCATAAAAGCCTAAAATATTTCTTAAAGCAGAAGATATCTTCCTCCGAGTAGTAAAAATGAGTAACAAAGCTTCTTGGATATGATTATGAAATAACTTACAAAAAAGGGAAAGAGAATATTGTTGCAGATACGCTTTCACGACTACTTGAGCAAGATGAATTTTTGACCGTTTCACTTCCGATCAATGACTTCCTTGAGGATATTAGGAGAGAATGACAAGATGATCTGGAGATCAGTAAGATCATAAAAAAATTGGAGGAAGCACTGAGCTCCGTAACTCATTATAGTTGGGACTCAAAAGACTTGCATTATAAGGGATACATTATGCTTGTGCCAAATTCTACTTGCATATAGACTATCCTTCAAGAGATGCATTCCACACCTATAGTCGAGCACTCCGGGTTCCTTAGAACTTATAAGAGAATTAAGCAAAAATTTTATTGGGTAGAGATGAAAAATATTATTGTTAAATTTGTAACACAATGTGATGTATGTCAACGACATAAAGGTGAGACACAGCGGCAAGTCCTGAAAAGCTATAACCTCTACCCATCATTGACTTAGTATGGACTGATATATCAATGAACTTTATCGAAGGGCTTCCCTCATCACAAGGAAAAGCTCAAGCAAGGATGAAACAATAATATGATCAACACAAAGACGAAAGAGAATTTTCAGTAAGAGATTGGGTCTTCTTACGGCTCCAACTATACAAGCAAACATCAATCCAGACCAGAGCATCCATGAAGCTTTCACCTTAGTTCTATGGACCCTACCAGATTTTGGGGCGCATAAGAGCAGTAGCATATAGATTGGACTTACCCGTCAGCTCTTGAGTCCATCCAGTCTTCCATATGTCATGTTTGAATCTTAAGTTGGGACAAAACAAGATAGCCTAAAGCCACCTACCAAATTTAACTACCCAAGGAGAGTTCCAGACTAGTCGAGTGCCATTATTAATCGACAGATCGTGACTTGACGATGACAACCTACTACTGAAGTGCTAATACAGTGTGTGAACCTACCAACATAAGATGCCACTTGGGAGAACTATAAGAACTTGAAGATCAAATTCTCAGAATTCATGGAGCGTTAACCTCGAGGACAAGATTGATTTGAAGAATGCGGGTCCGTTAGGACTCTAGCTAGGAGAGTCATAATTTAGTTTCATTGAATGGGGTAAATATGTAAATCCTAATATTATTCATGTAAATCCTATCTAGCCGACCCTTATTAAACAGGTGAAGAGACAAACTATGTTAGCATTAGTTTGGAGGTTGCTTCTTAGAGAAGCAATAGGAGTTGATTAGAAATAGGAGTCTTAAGTAGGAGTTGATTAGAAATAGGAGTCTTAAGTAGGAGTTGATTAGAAGTAAAAAGTCTTGAGTATGAGTCCTATTAGGAATTAGGGTTTAAAAGTCCTATAAATAGCTATGTATTCACCCTCTTTTCATGATGAATAGATCAATCCTTTTAGCAGCCTTTAAGAAGTAACTTGAAGGATGAAACCCCTATAGAGTTTCAAGGAAGCTAATCTCCTAAAGAGATCAATCCCAAGCTTAGAATCCGTAGAGGTTCTAATAGATCTGAAATAAATAAAGTAAATATTGAATCATAAAGTTCTATTAGTGATCTGAATTTTCTTAGAGAGGTTTCATTTGAGAAGTTATTTAATGAATTTGAACTACTATTGGGTGAGGTTAAAGACGAACTCGTTGAAGCAGGATTTGTCACTTAAGTCTGTAGAGTGTCTAGTTATGCTGGAATCTGAATTTGTATTTCATTTTTATTGGTCTCCTAATTCCAACTTATCTTTTATCAAATGTAATATTTCTATTAATAATAATTTTACCACTAATAAGATTATATAATCCTTTGTATTATAAGAAATAACTAATTAAGATATATTTTTTAGATTTTTCTTTAAGCTTACGATGATTTTATAAATTTACCTAAACATAAATAATATAACAAAAAATTCTTAGATAACTTAGCTTTATACTATACTAAGCCTCAAAAAATTACTTTTACCACTTGGCTTTATACTATATTAAGCCTAAAGAGTTGAATATATAATAACTTTTGTTGTTAAAATATTCAATGCTATTGAATATGCTTTCCTTTAAGCAAACTTTTTGTAATTTCAATGATAATTCGATTCTTATATTTAACTACACCATTTTACTCCGATATATGTGGTGCTGTTAATTTCCTATCAATACTATTTTATTTAAAAAATTAAATTTATTAGATAAAAATTTATCATCTCTGTCTATCCAAAATGTCTTTATATATATTTATCACTTTACCTTTTGGTGAGTTTGGCATGCCGAAGTCACTTTATTCTCTATCAAATACCAATATTTTTTTTTCCTAATTTAATGTACATTTATTTCATTAAACGATATAAAAGATGCTTCCACATGAGACCTAAGTAGTACACAGACACAGCATTGAACCCATATTAGCTTACTACAAATCCCCATCCATTAGAAGGGATAACTCTTCTGCAGCTTCAACTCCACCCACGTCGGTGACAGCACCGGATTCATCTCGTATTCTGCCGCCGCCTCCTTCCCAACACCGCTGCCACCGCATTCGTCGCTGGCGACGGCCGCCACCGCCTCGTCGTCGTCGTCCTCGGCCAGCACCTTTATCCTCCACGCCTTCACCACCCTGTCAAGGCTAGCGCTGTACACCAGCAGCCCCATCCCGATTCCCTTCCCCTCCACCTCCACGCTCGCCGCCAGGCACCGGACCGGCCCCCGGTGCCCCTCCATCACCGCCAGGCACGTGTGGAACCCGCTCCCCTTCTCCCTCCTCCACACCCTTATCGTGGTATCCTCCGAGCCACTGAGCAGTACCCGGTTGACCGCCACCAGGCTGAGCACAGCGTAGCGGTGGCCCTGGAGGAAGCCGCCGTGGTTGTACCGCCCCGACACCGCCTCCTTCTCCCATATGTTCACGTAGCCATCGGAGGAGCCGGAGTAGAGGAAGCAGGTGTCTCTCGAGTGGCTCAGCGCCAGGGCGTTCACCGGCGAGTGCTGGAACCGCAGCACCATCATCAGCGCGTGGGAGCTGTCCCCGAACACTCTCCTCCACAGCTTCACGGAACCGTCGGTGGAGGAGGTGAAGAGGCAGCCGTCGAGCGCGTTGACCACAATGTCGCTTACTTGGTCATCGTGGGCCACGAAGGAGTCAACACAGGCCCTTTCCGTCAGCCGCCAGGCCTTGACCGTCCGGTCCAAGGAGCCGGTGTAGAGGAGGCCCTCGGTGTGGTGCCAGGCGAGGCAGGAGATGGTGTCGATGTGACGTTGGTATCGGTGCTTGCGGAAGGGCAGGAGGCTGGAGATCCTAGGCGGGAGGGTGGCGACCTTCTTGCACCGCAGTCGGTCGGGGGCGGAGGGCACGGCCCAGATGCGGACCCGGTGGTCCTTGTGGGTGGTGACGAGGGTGGAACCGTGAGCGAGGATGCACCGGATCCGGCCGTGGCCGGTCTGGATGCTGCCCCGATCCACACAGTCCGGCTGTTTCCACACCCGCACGCGGTCGCTGTCGGAGCCCGCATAGATTGTGCCGCCAGAGACAGCGACGCAGTAGACGTTGCCGTCGTGGCGCTGCAGGGAGACGAGACAGTGATACATCACTGACGGGGTTGGAGACGGGGACGAGAAGCGACGCATGGGGGAGGACGCCCACGGGGATCCCGGGCCAGGGCTCAACGGCGAGAGAGAGGAGACCGTGGCGGACGACAGCCGCGACAGGCTGACCCGGGGAAGCTCCGCCTGCGGTGACTGCCCTTGGAAGGATTGCTGGTGATGATGGTGGTGCTGTATCGGAGACTGCGAACCACTCTCGTCTTTCTTCCCAGTAGCTCCTGGAAGACGTTTCCCATACATGTCCATTGCAGCAGCACCTAATGCAAACTCGAGGATACCGAAGTATAAATAATTAGTCGTAGTACTCTGGATTGCTAAGTATTTTTAGGAGTCTTAATTATATTTAAATTAATTAATTAAATTAAGATTTTTTTTAGTCAATTAGTGTTTATTTCTATAAATATACATTGAATCTAAGGACTTTAATGAGAAGAAGATATGAGGTATTTTAGATGCTCATAAAAGTGATTTCTAGGGTTTCTAAAAAGGGTTAAGAGAGTTCTTCACGTTTATATGAGGTGAACAATGAAAGTAGTATTTGAGTGGGGATAACTAAAACCTTATAATGATCTCATATGGTGAAAATTTTATTTCTATAAATATACAGGTATTTTGGATGCTCATAAAAGTGAGAAGAAGATATTTTAATTAAATTAGTGTTTATTTTAATATATTTGAATAAATTTAAGATATTTTAATAAATTTAAGATGCTCATACAGGTATTTTAATATATTTTAAGATATTTTAATAAATTAGTGTTTATTTTAATTAAATTAGTGAGAAGAAGATATTTTAATATACAGGTATTTTAATTAAATTAAGATTTTTTTAGTCAATTAGTGTTTATTTCTATAAATATACAGGTATTTTGGATGCTCATACAGGTATTTTGGATGCTCATAAATATACAAGTATTTTTTAGTCAATTAGTCTTAATTAATTAAATTAAGACTTTAGTGAGAAGAAAATATTAGGTATTTTGGATGCTTATAAAAGTGATTTCTAGGGTTTCTAAAAAAGGTTAATAGAGTTCTTTACGTTTATATGAGGTGAACAATGAAAGTAGTATTTGAGTGGGGATAACTAAAACCTTATAATAATATCATATGATGAAAATTTTAATTTTCTCCATAGATGCAGATGAGATTTGTCGAACCATATTAAATCTTATATCGATTTTCTAGTATGTTTTTCAGTTTGTTGATCTCTAGGTATTCTTTTATTTTAAAATTCTCCTCTCCCTCTCTAATAAAATGATATCAAGGTTTAAAAGATACGTTCATTAGAGATTCAATAAAGATGTCGTCAGTTGTCTTCTCTTGCTCTATTATAGAGAAATTTGATAGAAAAAATAGTTTTATTCTATGGCAGGAAGATGAAAGATCTTCTTGTTCAGCAAAGCCTAACAAGAGTATATTAAAGAGATGGATAGGCAAATCAAAAAATATAAGTGACAAAGATTGGAGGCGAAGTGGCGAGTATTATTCGTCATTACAACATTGATAATATTATCAATAATGTCATTGATCATAACTCTTAAAATATCTAAACACATTCAAAAGAACATTAAATCATTGAAGAAAGTTGATATGAAGAATCATAAAAAAGATGAGGCACTATTGTTTCTTACATTACTTGTCGACTCTAATGATAACTTTATGGAGATGATATTACGTGGAAATAATATAAAAACTCTAGAATAAGTTGAATAAACATTAGTGTTTCATGCTGTAAAAAAAAAAGGATAAATATAAGAATATAGATGGTGGGGCATTAGCTATTCAAGGTAGAGATCAATTAGGACGATTTTTGGATAGGGATAGAACGTAACATGATAGATCGAGATCAATAGTCAAGTTTTTGATAATGCTTAGTTTTATAAATGAAAAAGTATGGACATATTAGAAGGAATTGTCCTGGAAGAAAGAACCATGAATAAGAGGCCAATGAGTGCTCTCTTATGATGGATGGTGACGAAGATATTCTTACGATTTTTAAAGATAACGATGCATCTTTCTAAAAGAGTTAATTTTTAAATTCTGTTTGTGTTACTCATGTTTGCTCCTAGAAAGATTGTTTTGATTCATTGAATGGTAAGCTGACTAGTACATTAAGTCTACGTGATGATTCTACGATGGAAGTCATGGGTATCGGTAAAATGAAGATTAAAATAGTTAATAGAGTGGTGCGTACTTTGAAGAATATGATTTATATTCCAAAGATGTGGAAGAATCTAATTTCGTTAAGTCTTTTAGATTTTTAATGTTATGGCTACAAGAATAGAGGTAGAGTTTTAAAAGTTATTTGAGGTTGTGTGGTCTTACTTAAAAAACCTCAAAGGGTTAGAAACATGGATGATAGGTACCTATAGTAACGAGCTTTGTTCATGTAGTTGAACCATGAATTAATTCAGTTTGTGTAGTTGTAGTGAATTTGTCAAGCTAATATTTTAATTTCTATAGCAGGCACGAAATATAAAAAAAGAAATTATTAAGATTGATAAGAATTTTTAGAAGTTTTAATTATATTTAAATTAGTTGATAGAGTCATAATTAAACTAAAACTCTTTAGTAAATTAAGATTTGTTCTTATAAATATACATTAAGTCTTAAGGTTTGAGTGAGAGGAAATGACAAGATACTTTGGGTGCTCCTAAGAATAATCTCAAGAGATGAATAAAGATGACTCAAGAACCTTCTAATTGATCTTATATAATTAAAGTTTTAATTTTTTTCTATGAATATAAAACAAATTTATCAAACCATATAAATTTTTTATTAATTTTTAATATACATTTTAGTTTGTTGATAAGCCTTCAGTGGTGTGGTTTCAATCTTTGATTAAAAAATATATCAAAACTAACGATTTCAATTTTGAACCGATTAAGTAAGTTTTAAGCTTAGTAAATTTGGTTTCGAATCTTGGTAGCATTATTTATTTGATTAAAATTGTTACAATTTTATATTTTTTTTATATCAAATTTTTTTTATATCTTATTATACTCATTATAGATATACGTCTATTTTTAATATTATAAATACAATTTAGAATAATAAAAAAGAAATTTAAAATCAGAACCTAATGCATGTTTTGAAGCACACTAAATAATCTTAATAAAATATGAGGGTAAGTTTTTGGAAAAAGCTCTCTTTTTGAGATCTTGCCAAGAAATATTTCTCGTTTTCAGTATTCTCAAACAATATTTTTTTGGTCTAGTACATCAAAAACTCTGGGTCACCTATCCCTTTTTCCTTAATTTTCCCCTTGTTTTCCTTGAACCAGTCCGATTACAATATTTTTATGTTATGTTATGATGTTTTCAATAATACTAAAAAAAATATTATGTTATAATATATCTATATTGTGTTATAATATTTTTCTTATATTGCAAAAATATTGTAATATAGTGTAAGAATAGTGTAAATGTAATATTTTTATAAAATTTATACAAAAATACTATGTTATTTTGTTACTAGTCATAATTTTTTTTTGGTATTACTGAAAACACTATAACATAGTGTAAAAACATTATACACCCAGAATTTTATAAAAATATTATAATATTTTTATATTATGTTATGATGTTTTCAATAATACTAAAAAAATATTATGTTATAATATTTCTGTATTGTGTTATAATATTTTTCTTATATTGCAAAAAATATTATAATATAGTGTAAATGTAATATTTTCATAAAATTTATACAAAAATACTATGTTATTTTTATACTAGTCATGATTTTTTAAGATGAGAGATTTTATTAAATATTTTTTTATAAATTATTATAATAAATTTTAATAAATCAATAATCCAAGAGGTAGGGTTCTTAATTAAGATATCTTATAACCCTATGTTCCCAATTTGATAGATGTATCACTCTTTAGTACACTAGATCATTAAAAAATATCATATTTTATTGACATCTTCATTTTTTTAGTTTAATCAAGGAGGTATAAGTTTAATTTATGACAAAATAGTAGTTGTATAAATTATCGATATATAATATATTTTGGAAAGCCTGTTTCGAATGATATGATCATCATGAGCTAAGCATGAGCTTAATATGAATGCATATATTTTGTAAGTATAAAAATATATGAATTATAATAAAAATATCTTATATGCATGCATATATGATAATGTACAGTATGAGAGTGCACAGATAATATTCCAATGTGCGATGTATATATATGTTATAACCTATAGTGTAAGAGTGCATACATATATTATGACATGTGGTATAGTAGTGCACGTATATATTATGACATACAGTATGAGAATACACATATGTATTATTAATGTATAGTATGAGAGTGCATGTATATATTATGACGTGAATTGTGGGAGTGTATGTATATATTATGATAACGTGTAATATGAGAGTATACATATATGTTATGATATGGAGTATAAAAGTCCATTAAATATGTTATATTATTAGGTTATGCTTGTTAAAGAAATCACAGGATTAGGTATCTACCTTTAAATGTTTTATGCCAATGGTATACATGACATAATGCATGCTTACCTAAATAAAGCCATAAAGGCTTATATTAATTGAGTGATTATTCACTATAAACCCTATTTATAGATAGGGATACTAGTACCCCACCCAAGTTATTAAGTAGGGAAGTGAGCAAGTGCAAGCCTATGCCAGCATATATATTAATGGTGATCTATAGGCATTTTATATTTATAACTTTTAGACATATTATGCATTTGAGTTTTTCTTTTGGTTGGAGATTATAATTATGTAAAGATGTCAAAATCACTATGTACAAGATAAATTCTATCGTTTTGTTTAGTAAATTAGTATGTTTTAATTTTAATATTATCTATTTTCCATGACACTTTTATCGATAGTAGTAATATAAATATAAATATCCTCATTTAGTCATGCATAGATATGAATGGAACTAAGAGTGGAGTATTACAAGAAGTGACATTAGAGAAATATTTGAAGCTATTCAGGTAACAAATTTTGAAGATAAAATTTTTATATTTAGGGGAGGATTGTAGTGCCCGAGTCTCATGCACATTGAACTATAACTAGCATGCTAATAGAAGTATAAATAATATGTATATGTTATCTTCATATATTGATATAATTTGTGATGTTTATGTTTCATAAAAATGCTAAATGACATGCTTATTTTTACAGCTTTTAAGATTGAAGTACATGCTTTCCAAAAATATTATTTTTAGTGTTCTACAAAATGTCAATTGAACATGCAATAACATTAATATTTACCTTAAGCATAGTGCAATAAGTGCTAGCGAACTTGAATATGATGCTAAGTTATAGTACTAAGCATGCTATAAGTCTACAAATATTGACAATGAAAGAAATCCATATGAAAAGATAAAATCAACTCATAAATTGAGGGAGGGGTTTGAAAGATTACCTTTGTATGGGCCTCCAAAAGGGAGTAAGATTGATCCCAAGATTTGTGGAGAAGAGAGGCCTTCATAGTTTTCTAGAATAGTAAGGTGAATAAGAGGCAAGGAGGATTGGGGGCTATATGTGAGGAGTGTTGGGGTCGGTTCTACCATTAGCCCTAAAGTGCCCTTTTATAAGGCAGTCTCAGGCGGTGCCATCGCCAACTGAGCAATGCCATCATCTAAGAACAGAGTACTCTAGCGGTGCTACTGTCAGTTCTAGCGGTGCCACCACTGGTACACATCCTTAGGCTCATTTGGGGCTATTATGTTTTTATCACTTAATCAATTGAGCTTTCTCATTTAATATATATCTTATAGTAAGGCTAACATTGAATGTTCGACTCAATTATCGAGTGATTAATCAAGTGAAATAAAATCATTTATATCATTCAAATCCCTTTTTGTTTATCAATTAGAATGAACTTTTTCATTTCTTTTGAGAAACACAACTCATCAATTTCCTTTTTTTTTTACCCTTTACAATAGAGATTCAATCATACAAAAAAGTTTTACATGATGAGATGTCATGATCATCAAAAGGTTTATGAACATTTTCTTTAGTCTATTAAGAGGATCAAGAGAGAATGGTTAATGAGAAAGTTGACAAATTGAATGTCAAGAAAGGAGTTTAAATAAGCATTTTCGAGAATCATGAAAGCTTGAATACTAATGTATTATAAGTGAAATCAAGGTCATCATCAAAATCACTTTTCGAGAAATCTAACGAAGACAATTTAGCTAGTGTCCCTTACCCTCAGTACTAGTGTGGTCTAACATCATTATTCAAAGCCGAAAGTTAGCGATCAATATATAATCAATCATTAGGCAATCAATGAAATAATATTTTATTATTGTTTTAGCTAGTGAGCTTGATTATGAGAATGCATCATCGAAGTATCATTTCTTACACCTAGAAGTATCATTTCTTACACCTAGCTTATGATTATAAATATATCTATAAGAAAGGAGTTTTTAGGTACCCATTTGACTTTGGGTACCTCATAAATTGATCTACCTAACTTGTCATTTTGCATAGAGTCCTTTATAGTTTCTTTAGGAACCCAAATTAACTTATGTGGACTATATCTCTTAAATGAATATTTATGAGTATAATATCTGAGTTTGTAACAAAAATTGTATTTGTTTCGGGGCGAAACATGCAAGGTAGGGCATTCAACAAAGATGGTTGGCTTTTGATGAGTGTTACTCACAAAGTCGATTCCATCTCTTCTATGAACGCAACTCTTATTAGCAAGGATCATGTTCAAGGATTTGCTACAAATCTTAAACTTTTTAGAGTTTTATTTAGTAGCAAGTTTTCCTTTTTAAGTGTTTCACATTTAGTGCATGGAGGTGATATCTCATTATCATGCTTAATTTTTAATTTATCAAATTCACTATTTAGAAAGGCATATCTTTTTTTAATAATTTATACTTTTTGCTAACTAATTTATATTCATCGAATAAGTCATGAAAGAAACTCAATAATTCATCGAAAGATAAATTTGCATCTAATGAACTACTTACCTCATCGTCAAAAGCCATTAGCACATAGTATGCAATCTCCTTGTTGTTTTGTTCCTCATCTTCAAAAGTGCTCAAATCATCTTGCGTAGCTTTGAGTGCTTTCTTCTTCTTGAGTTACTTCTTCTTTACTTGGGGACATTCACTTTTTGAAATGTCCTGGCTTCTTGTATTCGTAGCAAATAATTTGATCCTTCTTGAGTTCATTTTTATTTTTAGTATTATTTTAGATTTATTTTTTTTATAAATTTTATGAATTTTCTTGTTAAAAGTACTAAGTCATCATCATCATTGTCCTCACCACTTGAGCTTTCTCTCAAGTGGTCTTCATGAGTTCTAAGTGTCAAATCCTTTCTATTCTTTGAAAGGTTGTTCTCAAGTTCTTCATATGCATTGCAAGTCATTTTATAGGTAATTAGAGACCCGATAACTTCTTCGATTAAAAAGTTGTTCAAGTCCTTGACTTCTTGAATAACTGTTACTTTAGGGTCCTAACTCTTTGGAAGGGATCTTAATATTTTATTAATAAGTTTAAAATTAGAAAAAGTTTTGCCAAGAGCTTTTAGACCATTGATGATATCCGTAACCAGGTGTACATGTCTCAAATGATCTAGCTTGGTTTCATGTGAAACAATTCATAACTATGAATCAAAAGATTGATTTTAGACTCCTTTATTCCACTAGTTCCTTCGTGTGTGATTTCAAGTGTATGCCAAATGTCATAAGCCATTTTGTAAATAGAAATTTGATTAAATTTATTCTTGTCTAAAGTACAAAACAAGACATTCATAGCCTTAGCATTTAAAGAAAAAGTCTTCTTTTCCAATTTATTCCAATCATTCATTAGAAGAGAAGGCTTTTAAAATCCATTTTTAATGATGTTCCATAACTCAAAATTCATAGAAATCAAGAAAATCCTCATTCTAGTTTTTCAATATATATAATTCGTCCCATTAAACATAGGTGGATGTGTGATTGAATAGCCCTCATGATTATCGGCAAATGTCATCTCTCTTGGGTTTTAAACCAAATCGAGAGTGACCTTACTCTGATACCAATTGTTAGGATCAAGTTTGACACTAAGAGGGAGGGATGAATTAGTGTAGCGGTTAGAAACATCAATTTCAAAAAACCATTTTGGTGAAAAGCTTCGTTCAATGAAAACACGTTTTGGCAAATGTGTTTAACTTTGAACACATTCATAAGTGGGTAGAGAAGAAGTAGAGTGGTTGCAGTTAAGTAAAGAAGATAAGTAGTAAGGAAGAAAAGTGTACAACAAGGAAAGAATAAACCGATTTATAGTGGTTCTGACCTACGTCCACTCCCGATACCTCCTCCGTTGAGGTCATCGGCTTTCACTATTGATCTTTCTTCAATGGGCAAAGATCAATCAACCCTTTACAGATCTCTTTACAAGTTGCTCACTCTCCTTATAGAAGTTTTTAAATCTTAGAACTGGTGGATGTAAACTCTCAAGGTTACAAGTAGCGATTTCACTATAATCTTAGTTTTTTATTTACTTCTCTATGTCCCATAAGTAGAGAAGTGTGGGGTATTTATAGGCCTCAATTGACTTAAAAAATAGAGCCAAAAAATGTCTTATCTCGGATTTTCGGTGTACTGGCAATACCACCGCCTGTCCTATTGGCGGTACCATTGCCAATGGTCTCTGACATTGGGCGGTACCACTATCCAATCTGATGGTATTATAGCCAGACAGAGTCTTGGCTACTGGACCTAGGCAGTACCATTGCCTAGTCTAGAAATACCATCACTTGACAATTAATAACTTCCAGCGGTATCACCGCCCATACTCTTGCGAAACTGAGCCCTGGGTGGTTCCACCACCTAGTTCTGGTGATGCCACCATTAGACAGGCTTCAGCACATTGTTTGAGCCAACAGTCTGGCCCAAACCAGTCCGAATTTAAGCCCAACTGGCCCCTAAGTAAGCTAATGGGATTACCTCTCAAACCTAACTCTAATTACACCATAACTATGATAATTAAGACATCTACTAAAGCAAGTAAGTTCGGTAGGTCAAAAGTTCTTCCGACGAGCTTCCGGTAGACTTCCGATGAACTCTTGACGATCTTCCGGCGGAATCCCAACAAGCTCTTGAACTCTTGACGATCTTCTCAGTAAGTTCCAACGAGCTTCTTTGGCGAGTTTCGAATTTCTCGATGAGCTCCGGCAAACTTCCAATGAATTTCTCGATGAACTCCCAACATATTGTTCGACAAGATCCTGGCGATCTTCTCGGCAAATTCTGGCAACACTCCCGATGAACTCTCGAACTCCCGATGAATTGTCCGATCTTTGACTCCGGTACTATGTTTACTTTATGTCTTATTTGCTATCGTAGTTAATCCTGCACACTTTTCTTAAGATATAGATTAGATTAATTTATCAATTGATTTCATTATCAAAATCCGACATTCAACAAAGACAAATATAGGACAATTACTCAAATGAGAGAACTTGGGTCTCATCAGAAGTGTTCTAAGAAAGTTCCAGCTTATTAGAGAGATTGTGGCCTGAAGAGATGTAGTAGTGGAAAAAGTTTCATCCGAAGATAACATCGCAAATCCATTGATGAAACCATTTTCTCATATTGTATTTGAGTATCACAGAAGTATGATGAGGATCAAACACGTAGGTGATTAGTTTTAGGTCAAATAGGTGATTGTTAGTTATAGGTTCCCTACAAGCAAATCACGTGAGTGATGACAACTGTTAGGGGAAACAACTTTTTACCGTGACCCCGGGGCGCACGGCGCGGAATCCGGAAACCGGGGTCGTCTCGACGATTCGCCCGTCGATGGCTCTGCTCGCGCCGTCGCCGATGTTCCTCCGAAGGCGGCTGCGCTCCTCGACCGTCGGGGACGAGGACTGCAACAAGGCGGGTCGGATGCTCGCTCGACCCTCCGACGCCAAGTCAAAGTCGGATGGGAGTGAGTGAGTCGTTATGTAGAGAGTGGTAGAGAGAGAGAGATCTGAGTTCCCAAAGTGAGTTGCGGGTGTCCGAGTCCTACTCGCCTGACTGCTCGCGTGGAGCAAGGGTTCAGCCTAGAAAGTGCGCCCCGCCCCTTTCCCGCCTTACCTTGGCTTAAATAGGTCGGACGGAGGGTCTGCCTGATCGTCGCAGTGGCGACGGGCTCGACTCGCAGTGTCGGTGCCGTGGTCAATCCGGGTGGGTAGTTGGGGCGATGCCGAGGAGAGGCGACGGCCGCCGATCGCGTGGGCGGTTGGGGCGCAGGAGGGGCGATGACGCTATCCGTTGTAATGACAAGACCGTGTGTCCTGGCCATCATACTTAATATCCTTATCACTACCCCCCAAAAGCCACTCCTGCGGGACAATTTGGAGGGTGGTGCTCGGAAAAACCTGGTTGCCGACTGAGATCTTGGGTGGAGGTTCTGCCGTGTCGTGTCATAATTGACCGAATCCCTTTGCAGGATACGGGGTCGAGGCGCCGCTCAAGACCCGGAAAACCGATGATCGCGGAAGCTCAAGATCTCGTGAGCCAACCGCCGCTCGGGATAAAGGGGGTCGAGGAACCTCAAGACCCGTAGTTATAGTCACCGAACCGCCGTCGATATAGTGCCGAGCCACCGCCAAGGCCTAGGATGCCGGCGATCGAGCCGCCGCCTAGATCATGTACCGAATCGCTGCTCGGGATAATGGGGTTGAGGAGACGCCCGAGTTCCGTTCGCCAAGCCGACGTCCGGTAATCGGAGGTTGAGACTCGCGAGTGGGCCAGTTGAACCAGTGAGCACCGCCGAGGTAAGGGCCGGCGATGTCTGTTCGCACGACCCATCGCTTGGGTACTAGGGGTCGAGGTCACGCACACGACTTTGCAAATCGTGATAGCCGAATCGCCGCTCGAATGTGTGGCCGAGCCGCCGCCAAGGCCCGGGAATCAGAGAGCCGAACCGCTGCTCGGGATGTGTGGCCGAGCCGCTGGGGCCTATGAAACTCAGAATAGCCGAACCGCTGCTCGGGATAAGGGGGTCGAGGAGACGCCGATTCTCCTGCTGCCGACGCCCAAGTCGTGGTTGAGACACGCCAGTCCTCCCGCCATCGACCCGCCATTTGGTACAAGGGGTCGAGGTCACGCACACGACCGAGAAGTCATAATAGCCGAACCGCTGCTCGATAAGGGGTCGAGGAGACGCCGATTCTCCTTGCCAAGCCGACGTCCTAAGTCGTGGGTTGAGACACGCCGTGTCCTCCCGCCATCGACCCGCCATTTTGGTACAAGGGGTCGACGCCGAAGACGATTTTCCCGCCGCCGACGTCCGAAGTGGGGTGAGACGCGCCGGTCCCTCCGCCACCCGACCGCCATTTGGTACAAGGGTCGCAGGTCACGACACGACCACCTAAGAAGTTATAATAGCCAACTCCGCTCGGTGTGTGGCCGAGCCGCCGCCAAGGCCTGTACCGCGTGGTCGAGCGCCGCCAAGACCTAGAAGAATAATAGCCGAATCGCTGCTCGGGTGGGGCCGAGACACCGCCAAGGCCCGATGCCGGTGGTCGAGCCGCCGCCAAGACCTAGAAACGAATAGCCGAATCGCTGCTCGATGGGGGGCCGAGACACCGCCTGTGCCCGATGCTGGTCGAGCCGCTGCTCAAGACCTAGAAAACCAGAATAGCCGAACCGCTGCTCGGGATGGGGGGCCGAGACACCGCTCCAGGCCCAGTATGCCAGTGGTCGAGTTGCTGCTCAAGACCTAGAAAACCGAACCGCCGCCGCGCCGCTTCGAAAAACGGCTCGCGATAGTGCGGTTGCTGGAATCGAGGATACCGGCGCATGGGATAAGTTTCCTACCGGGGTGTACACGCCGCCTCTTCATTAATATGACGCCGGCGCTCGATCGCCTGATGTGATGCTATTGGGCGATGTGGCGGCCATGTCGCCGCCTCGGAGGCGAAAGGTCGAGGTTCCTTTTCTATAAATAGGAGCCTCGCCTCTATCACTTTATCGAGCTCTCATCTCTTGTCCCGCTGCCGCCTCCCTTCAAGTTTTCTCATAGGCTCCGTGCCTTTTAGCTTCTTCCATGATTTCTTCCTTCATAGGTTAGTGTGCGATGGGTCTTCCTTCCACTTCCTCTTCCTCTCGCTTCTTCCTCCTCCTCCCCATCCATACAACCCGCCGCCGCCTCTCCCTTCGCTCTCCTCCTTCCACCCTCTTCCATCGATGCGGCGCGCGGCCTTAGAGGCCTTAATGTGGCCGCATGACCAAGACTCCGCCTTGGACGAGCGTATGGTGGGGATTCTCCGGCGGCGCACGGCATCCCGAGGAGGAGTTCAACCTCCTGGCCGCTGACGGGACCGGGCTTTTGACCCGGCTCCCAAGGGCTTCGCCGACCGCCGATGCCCTAGAGGCCGGCCCGCGCTTTCCCCGCACTCCACCATAGTAGTCAGATCTCCTCGTGGCGGATTTCGCCTTCCCGTATAACCCCAACTCTTGGCGGTATCCGTGGTTTTCCTAGGGGAATGCCACTACGCCAACATCGCCCGACCCGCAACCTTTTCCTCTCCGCCGCCTCTTCAAGGGGTTTGGGCTACCGCCGCACGCACTGTGGTTCCGGTTAGCGCGCCCACCAATAACAAAGGGTGGAAGAGGCGCTTCTTGTCCGGCCAAATGGATCGGGTTTCGGGGTTCGGTGGTCGCCAAGGACCATCGATAACTCGCCCCGGCTAAGTGCCGAGGAGCGTGCTCACCTCGAGCCGAGGGTAATCCTCCTTCCTCGCAAGCCATCCGCAATATGTCGAGCAGTTGGTCGTGGAGGCCGACCGAGTCCGCGCTCGGTAGGTGCCGTCTCGCCTCTTTTAGATTGCTGCCATTCTCTATTTTCTCGACATATCTGCCTTTTGCGTGGATGGTGAACCTCGCGATCCTTCCACGACTCGGTGCTCCGAGGGGACCATCTCCGCGCTCTCCGCGGTTCCAAAGCGGGCGGGGATGGCTCTCGCACCGCCGGCGAGGGGCGCCCAAGAAAAGGGCGAAGGCCAAGGCGACGGGTGGACTGGAGACGCCAGGGCCGCCGCCGGGCGTCCGAACGACCGGTACCAAAGACTTCGCCGAGAGAGCTGGTCCAGTGGGGCGATCGGAAGGGCCAGCGTTCCCAACCATGCAGGACTGTGCCGGTCACGCCGGGAAGGATCAGCCATTCCTTTCCCGAATGATGGGGAGGTCCTTCGGGCCGCGGCGACCCTCTCGTGGGTCCCGGCACGGCCTGTCCCGGGGACAAGGTGTGGTCGGGAGAGCCTCGCCCGCTATCTCCGGGGCGCCCATCCCGACATGGCTCGACTTATACACGCTCCTCTGAGGCGCGCCGCCAAGTCCGCTAAGTCGGTGTTGTGGGTGAGCACCGCTTTGCTTGTATCCTCTTGACTTAGCTCGCTCATCCCTTTCAGCGCTTTTTTTTGTGCAGTGGTCTCCACTACACCATCGCTCTCTCGACCGGTGCACGATTCCGGCCGCTCGGTGCATGGTTCGGTGAGCGCAACTCGAGTTGCGCCGCTACCGAGGAAGCCCGAGCGGGTCGACCCGAGGCGTTGCCGCCGAGCAGCGCGGCGGACATGGGCGCGAAGTGGCGCGTCGACCGCTGAGCTCGAGGCCGCCGCGACAGAGGCCGGGCTGCGGTTCTCCGATGGCGGCCGAGAACCGCCTCCGAAGGAAGAGGCCTCGGGGTTGGCCGCCAAGCCGACTCTCGAGGGAGGCCGAGCCGCAGCCGCCAGGAAGCCTCTTGCCGCGCGGAAGGGAGTCGCCAGAGAAGGACCGGAGGCGCCGACGATACAAGAAGTCGGAGGGCTTTCTCCTTGGCCCGACCTGACGGGCCGAGTATCGCACGAGCACGGTACAAAGTTGCCCTCGCCCTGGTTCCGAGCATGTCCTCCGTGCTCGACGGCCGAGGAGGATCCTTCGCCTCATGCCCCGAGGATCGTGGGGTCGACATGCCCGGCGAGGTTCCCTTCGACGACAGCCTTCCTGCCGCGGCCCAAGAAGACCTCTTTTCTTTTTGGAGGGCTTTCCTTGCCTTTTTGTAATGCTTCTTCCCGCTAGGGGCGCATTTTGTAACCCAAACTTTTTTGGTAATACAAGTATGTTTTCTCCATACAATCTCCAACTTCTCTCCAATGGCCCGAGTTTGGCATCAATTCACTTCCGTTTTGTCCTTAAACAAAATATTTCTTAAGGTTGTGGACGTTCCAAGTCCTCGAATCGCTGCTACCATAGTCGCGAGCCTAACGTTCCTGGCCGGACTACTTGGATTACTCGGTAGGGGCCTTCCCACTTTGGTGCAAGCTTGCCCTTGAGTGAGCGGGTCGCTTATCGCCTTGCGAGGACTAAGTCGCCCATCCCGAGGGGTCGAGGGCGCACCCTCTTGTTGTAACTCCTGGCAACACTTCTATTGTACGCCAGCATTTTTACATGCGCGCTAGTCCTGCGTCCTTCTAGCAGGTCTAGGCCAGCCCGAACTCCTTGGGCCGAGGTGGATTCCCATAGTTCTCCACCCGAATGTTGGGATGACCAATTCGCAGTAGGACTGCCCACGCCGAATGCAAGGCTGTAGGGGACTCGCCTGCCGCCGTCTTCGGTAGTCCGCAAAGACCATAGGATGTTCGGGAGCTCGCCGACCCACCGATCGGGCTTCCAAAGTCCTTTTCCTAAGTCCATCCAGATAGATCGGGTCACCTCGCAAGCCCGCTGGTTCTGGGGTGGGCCACCGAGCTAAACCTCACCGATGTGATAAGTCGCGCAGAACTCCGAAACCGAGTGCCGGCGACCGGGTCCCGATCGCTATGATAACGTTGGGCGCATCAACCGGTCACGATGTTCTTCCATACGAACCGCTCACCCGCTCGGCAGAATGGTTGCCGTGGCTCGCCTCCACCCACTTGGTGAAGTAATCTATGCCTACACAATATGTCTCCGCCGGACGGGGAACGCCCCAAGAGGTCCATCCCCATTGAGCGAAGGGCCAGCGCAATCCATGGTGGCGAAGCGACCGCTGGAGCCGCGGCGCGGGCCTCGGCGCTGGCAGTGTCGCACCGCCGCACGAAAGCCTTGGCGCCTCTCGGTGCAGCGTGAGGCCGCACAGCCCCGCGCAGATTTTGAAGGCCAGAGTTCGGCCGCCATATGCTCCCCACAAATCCCGCCGTGGACCTCGGCGAGAATCACTGCCTCCTCGGGATCTAAGCATCGTAGTAGGGGTGGGAAAACGACCTTTGTAGAGTCTGGCCGATTTCGCAGCACCACGCTCGAGTTCGCTGAGCCGCCGTGCTTTGACCTCATCGGCCGGCAGGATCCTCACGCTTGTACTTCAAGATTTCGAATCCACGTGGGTGGGGCGGTCGGACTCGGATCCCCGATCTCCATGATGGCCACCGACCGTGTGTCGCCTTCGACTCGGATGTTCTCCGATCGGCCCCGAGGCCAATTTCGCTGAAATGGTCACCGCTGCTCGGGACCCGCACCGGACAGAGTGAAGCGGGAAAGTTAGAGGTTTGGGCCTTTACCGGTTAGGTATTCGACATGGTCGCCCCCGCGCTCGATATTTCCACCAACTTGCTCGGCGACAAGTTGGGAATCCGTGAGAATGTGGATTGCGCGCATCTCTCGCCGCCAAACGGAGGCTCGCCAATACCGTGACTCGGCCTCGTTGTTTGTGGCCGCTGGCCGGCGGAGGGAACGCCAAAAGCGTGTCCGCCGGGATCCTCCGCACGAGTCCGCGCCGCTCTCGAGCCGAAGACCCATCCACGTGAAGCATCCGGGCCTCGGTGGATTTGCTCAACGCCGCCTCCGGTGGTGTCAACTCCGAGATAAAATCGCCAAGGCCCGGGCCTTGATGGTCGTTTCTCGGCCAGCAGCAGGTCGAACTCTGACAGCTCCACCGACCATTTGAGGAGACGCCGCTACGCCAAACTTAGAAAGAACTTGACGCAGGGTTGGTCGGTCAATACCTCAATCGTATGGGCTTGAAGTAGGGGCGAGCTTCCGAGCCGCTAGAATGAGTGCCAATGCCACCTTTCGATGGGAGGATAGCGGCTCGCCCACGCAAAGACATGGTCGGTGTAGTAAATCGGTGTTGCGATCGGGGCTTCTTCACAAGCACCGAGCTCATCGCATGCCGAGATGCCGCCAGATAGAGGGTAAGTTTTTCCGCGCGACACCGAGGTAAGTCGGGTAGCTCTGATAAGCGCCGCTTCAGGCGGCGAAGGCTTCTCGCACTCGCCGCCCATTGGAAGTTCTTCGGTCTTTGAGGACTCGGAAGAAAGGGAGGCACTTATCTCCGATCGACGTAAACCGACATAGCCGCTATCCTTCCGTTAAGGCATTGAAGCTCCTTAATTGTGCTTGAGATCTCATGTCTGAGAGCTCGGATCTTCTCGGTTGGCATCAATTCCTCTCTCGTATGATGAACCCGAGGAACTTGCCCGATGTCACGCCAAGACGCACTTGGCCGGATTTAGGCGCATCCCATACCTTCTCGTGGCGAAGGTTTCCCGCAAGTCGCCAAGGTGTGCAGCCCTGCACGACTTTTCACGATCATATCGCCCACGAGACTTCCATATTTCGCCTATTTGTCGCAAACACCTTGTTCACCATCCTTTGGTAAGTGGCGCCGCTTTTAACCCGAAAGGCATAACTTTGTAGAAGTAGGCTCTTTGGGGTGTGTGGAAGGTCAGATGTTGCCGATCCTGGGCCATCCGGATCCGGTTGTAACCGGAGTAGGCGCCCATGAAGGAGAAGCGGCGCATCTAGCGGCTGAGTCACCAGCTGGTCGATCCTAGGTAGGGGAAGCAATCCTTCGGGCAAGCCCGATTTAGATCGGTGTAGTCAACACACATCCTCCACTTCCATTAGGCTTCTTGACGAGGACTACATTGACAGCCACCGAGGGTACCGAACCTCCTCAATGAAGTCGACGCCAAGAGCCTATCAACTTCCTTCGCACAGCTTGTTGGCGCCGAGGGACCGAGGCCGAGGTCTCGCCTCACCGAGCGCGGTCGGGAAATGTGTAGATGGTGTTGGGCGACTCGAGTCGATTCTCGGAGGTCGGCCGCCCAGCGAAGACATCGGCGCTCTCGAGGAGGTCAAGAGCCGCGCCCGCTCTTGATCACCTGTGTCCGAGCCAATCCCGACCGTCCGATCGGACGGTCATCTTGCAGCGGAATATTAACCGCCGTTTGTTGGCTCGATGCTCGGCCGGGCGCCCCGCGCGGTCTTCGAGGGGCGGCGGCCTTTTCCTCTTTCCTGTGGAGGTCGCTAACACCGTCGACTTCGAGGATCTCCCCGCACCTCCCCGACCCGGCTACCGTGGGGAACTTCGTGGTCCGTGGTATGTGGACAGTAACGGCCCTCGCCTTGTTGAGGGTGGGTCGCCCAAGATGGCGTTATACGCAGAGGGGAGGTCGACCACCGTAAAGGTTACCAAAGCAGAGTCTTGGCCTTCGGGAATCGCCGAGGGTCAATGGTAGGGTTACAGCACTCGCGGCGAGATCGAGTCGCCGGTGAAGCCGTGAGCGCCGAGTGCAAGGCTTCGTGGCTTCCTTCGCAGCCCCAACTCGTAAAGGCCTCAAGTAGAGGATGTCGGCCGAGCTACCGTTGTCGCACCATAATCCTCCGGACTGCGTTGGCAATTCGGGCCGACACCACCAACAAGATCGTCATGTTCGCTGTTCCCATATCCCCGAGGGGAATGTGATCTCCGGTCCGAGGGAGGGTGATATTCTGTCGCGACGGCTCGCATAAGCCCTTCGCCCGAGGCGCTATGTCCTCCAGCGGTCCCCGGTGATCACGCCGATATGTTGTTCGACCGCCTTCGGGCGCAGGGATGGTGCCCGCGGATGCTGGAGGTATTGATCGAGGTGACCTCTTCGGATCGCTCTTCGATTTGTCGCTCACCGTAGCATTGCTCCGTCATGTCCGCTTTGCCGGCGAAAGCGCAATACCGGTGCTATCGCCAGCCGCCGCCCTTCATCCGGGTGGCGGCTTGAGCATTCCTCGCTCCTTGATCCGAGGAATATTTGCGTCCGAGACGCCTTCAAGGGGGGAGGTGGCGGCTCGGCCGCGTATGGGTCGAGGCGGCCGACGCGGCGCCCTTGGTGCGGGGGCTCCCGCCTGGGCGCCGGTCCCGATCGGGATGGAGTTGGATGTCCCCTGGCCGCTCTTCCTTCCTTCCCGACATCCGTGACTCGCCGCCACGCATCGACTTGCTCGCCAAACATTTCGCGATGGACGGGGGGTCGCCCACCAAGGACCAAGAGAACCTCGACGGTCGCAACCCCATCATGAATGCTCGCACCAATAACGATGGGTGAGCATCCGATAATTCCTGCACTCCGCGGTGAACCTTCGCACGGCGGAGAGGGGTTCGCCCTCCTTCCGCTTCAAACCCAGTGAGGAGCGCGACAGAGGGCTTTGGTCGCGCAACGCCAAAAAGCGAGCTCAAGTCCTTGGCGAGCTGTTCAAAGGATGTCACCGACCCGCTTTTTAAAATCTTGTACCATGCGGCGGATCCTTTCAACGTGGTGGGGAACGCCACCGCACATCAAGGCGTCAAGTTCCATATAGGGCCATTTGAGCCGGAAGGCGCGACGTGATCGGTGGATCACCGACTCCATCATAAAGGTCGATGGAGGGAAGGCGGAAGTTGAGGCACTGGGTATTCCCGTATATCGGTGGCGAACGGGGACTCCCAGTGAGACACCTCCCTGTGCTCTTCTTTGGATTTACGGACGTCCCTTTGCACCTCCTCCAGGCGCTGTGCGATGGACCGGATTCGAGCTCGAAATAGGTCCGTCGAGTTCAAGACACCGCCTCGAGTTCCGGCGGGGACGTCGGAAGCTTTCGAGAGCCCGGGTTCCATCTCCGAACCCGGGGGGAGGTTGGGGAAGATGGTACCGGCGGTATCGCCTCCTGATGCCGGGGGAAAGGTTCCGGCGTTTGGAGGCTCGGCTCTGCCGCCTCGTGGAGTAGGCGGGGGAGGACAGCCTGGACGGTACTCGCCAGGGTCCGGACCTGCTGAGAGAGGTCCTGAAAAGCCTCCACCGTGACGGTGGGGGGAAGCGGTGGAACCCGACTCGGCGGGTAGAGTCCAGCGTCGCTAAATATGTTCCAGTAGCGATCTATGGTTGCGGCAGGATCATCCCTCCGGAGTTCGGAGGTCTGCGGGACCTCCGCCGAGGTGCCTGCCGGAAACGACCTTTCGTCCATGTGTCGTTTAGGGCGGAGCGGCGATCCTTGCAGAGGCCCTCCTTCTAGCGCCAACTGTTAGGGGAAACAACTTTTACCGTGACCCGGGCGCACGGCGCGGAATCCAAACCGGGTCGTCTCGACGATTCGCCCGTCGATGGCTCGCCGCGCGTCGATGTTCTCCGAGCGCTGCGCTCCTCGGCCGTCGAGGCGAGACTGCGCAAGGGTCGGATGCTCACCCTCCGACGCCAAGTCAAAGTCGGATGGGAGTGAGTAAGTCGTTATGTAGAGAGTGGTAGAGAGAGAGAGATATCCTTTGTGTGTTGGCGTGTGCCGAGTTCCCAAAGTGAGTTGCGGGGTGTCCGAGTCTACTGCCTCCTGATTGTTCTGCGTGGAGCAAGGGTTCAGGCCAAGAAAGTGCCAGTCCAGCCCCCCTTTCCAGTCTTACCTGTTTGGCTTAAATAGGTCGGACGGAGGGTCTGCTAGTATCTGCGGTGGCGACGGGCACGACCTCGCAGTCGGTGCCGTGGTCAATCGGGTGGGTAGTTGGGGCGTCTTTGAAGAGAGGCGGCGCCGTATCGCCGATCGTGGCGATTAGAAGCGCGGGAGAGGCGATGACGTCATCCGGTTGTACGACAGAAGACCAGGTGTCCCGTCATTCTTAATATCCTTATCAACAACCATAACATGCAGTCGTCAATCTCTTTGTTTATGATTACTAGCATTTTCTTACATTATCTAGATATATTATGATATCCTTGGATCTGTGTAATGAGAATTGGATCATGATGAGATCATAATAATGAGACCGATTCGCCTTTAGACATAGACCCTAAATAATCCCAGTCATAGGTGACTCAAGAGAGATATCGAGATAACCAAATAGACTAGTGTAATACTTATATATACATGTAGAAAATATAGTAAATTTTTAGACTTCTACTCCTCATATCATAACATGTATGTGCGCTTCCCACAATGCACATCATCATAATAAATCCATGTACTTCTTCACCGTGCATCATAATATATATGTGCACTCTTACAATGTACATCATCATAATATACATGTGTACTTCCACACCATATGTCATAGCATATATATGCATTGCATATCGCAACATATATGCATACTCCCACATCATACATTATCATATATGTATGTATACAATATATTTTTATTATAATTCATATATTTTTATACTTATAAACTATATACATTCATATTTAGCTCATGATAATCATATCATTTAAAACATACCTTCTATAGTGCATATGATAATTTATACAATTACTATTTTATATTAAATTAAATTTATACTTACTTCATTAAACTCAAAAATGAAAATACCAATAAAAGATCATGTTCCTTAATGGTAAAAGGGAGTGATACATCTATTAAATTGGGAAAATAGAGTCATGAGATACCTTAATTAAGAATCATACCTCTTGAATTATTAATTTATTCTAATTCATTACAATAATTTATAGAAAAAACTTATTAAAATCCTATATAAAATAAACTACTTAATTTGAAAATTCATCTAGATTCTACCATCAATTTTTTAATAATTCGCTTTATAATAAAATGAACTAGTTAGGATAAATCAAACCATCATATAATTCTATGAATAAATTGTGCTTCATGATCCTAGTTAACCAAATGATCTTAAATTATCATGAAATTTTATAAGAAACTAGGAGGCATATAAAACTAAATACACATAAATTTTTAACTTAAAATAGAATTATTTGGAGGATAAACTACCCTCCTAATTTAACTATCAACACCTATTCTATTTTATTGAAATTGGGTTGGGACTATCAACAACTAAAAATATTAATTTATAATCTATAAAACTAAAATCCTAGGCATAGCAAGAGAAAAATTATATATTTTTTTACCTTAATCTTTTTTAGAGCTAGCGTTTCCTTACCTCCATTAGAAAAACTAAAAGAATAACTAAAGAAAAAGAAAAAGGGTCTTGGATTATTAGGTTGGTAAAAAGGATAAAATCAAAATAAAATACAGATGCTTAAAATGTTACCTTAAAGTGGATGGTTTGAATTGGGCCTTATTTTTTTTCTTTTTTTTCTTTTCTTCTTTTACTAATATAATTTTAATATTATAATAACTTTAATTGAGATTAATTTGGTTTAACAAAATAATCTTTTTTATCTAAATTTATTCTTCAATTTCACTTATATATTTCAATATTTAGTATAACACTCCTCTTTGATTTGTATTTTCATTTAATTTTTTATTACTTCATCTATGCCTAAATAGCTTATTATCTTCTATCTATATAAAGTTTAAAACTTAAACTTTCTTACTTTAATCATATTCAAACTCATTTAAGACTTAAGATTCAAACTCATTTAACCATTAAATCAAGTTAATCTAAACCGTCCAATTAGGCATGGGGTCAAACTTAAGTCTCTCAAGAGGCTAGCGTTCCTTTTCGTCCCGATCCAGAGAAGATGCTGTCGCGGTCGGCAGTATTAGGGCGGGCGGTGGCGCTGAGGCGGCGGGCCATGTCATGCGCTCAAGCTCCGTTCGTCCCAACGCGGGCCACATCGGGAGTCCCTCCGCTTTCTCCTCGCCCGGACTTCTACGTTCGTGATCGTTACCTTTCCACCCTCACTGCACTTCTCCTCCGCCCACCCGGTTGCTTCCGCGGGTACGCACGTATGCGCCGGCGTAGCCCTCCGGTACAAAGACCTCCGGAGTCTGAGTCCGAGTCCGAGTCTGAGTCCGACGCCGAAGAGTCGGACCTTACTGCGGAGGAGGCGGGCCAGATTGACGACGACGGCGATGAGTCGGAGGAGTGGGAAGGATTCATGATCGACTTTGGAGGGGTTGGGAAGGACACGGACGACGACAACGACAACCAAGTAGGGTCTTGACTCTTGTTCTATTTATAACCTTTGTCCGCACTTTAGGTGTTTGTGGAAATGTCTATTCCAGTGTGCGCCATGTTTTGCCATTGCATGTAGGTGCACTCTTGCTTCGCTACGTCTAATCTAAACATGTCTATTAAGAATTCTTTCAATAATTATAACCAAGAAAGAAAAACTAACGCAACTAAATTTGTTGTAGATTGAGATTACCAGTTTGGATTAGAATGGTGTTTGATGACTATATGCAAACCGGATTAAGTTTGATACATGATACTAAAACCAAGTGTATGTGATAGGACCCTAGCAGGGTTGGGTCCTATTCAACCATGTAGCATCTAATAAAAATCCTGTGAGAGTGTAATAAACCCCACCTAGCCGTCTCTATCCTATAAAGAAGAGAGGCTAGGGTTTATATTTGGGTCTTTGGGCTTCGTAGCCACCGCCCCCTTTGTTATTGGGCCGACCCACTAAGGTTGAGGGCAAATTGGGTAGTTCACTTAGGAAACAGCCTCTAAGATTAGGGTTTGAGCTCTATATAAGCTTGTAGCCTCCACCTCTTTGGAATAGAAAATGTCAATCTAGAATTGCAGCCACTAGGCTACTTGGAGGGTGGAACCCCTATAGCGTTCCAAGGGTTGATCCCCCTCAAAGATCAATCACCATAAAATTCCTCTGGGGTTCTATCATCTGGTATCAGAGCAGCAATCTTGCTGCTTTTGTTGCCATCCTTGTCGCCCACCATCACCTAAGCAATTCCCACAATTGCTCTTGACGTCGTCATCTCCACCGTCATCTCTTGACGTAGATCAATTCAATCTACAGTCGCCACCTCTAATTGCATCAGAGGTCTGGTATTTTTCTACCACCAATACCTTTTCTTTGCTGTAATTTTTCATCTAAAATATCAAAAGAAGTTTTTCTATCGATCCCTTACTGCGAATTCCTTGCGTCGCAAAAAGTTACCATCTTCGCGAACGAAGGATCGTCAGAGAAAATTTTAGCCGCGTGTTGCTGCCTTTAATCGATCTAATTGTTATCCTTTTTGAACGAAATTTTTTGTGCACCTCATAGATCATCTTGGCCCCCATCCGTGATTGATCTATTATGGAATTCATCAAAAAAAAAATTCGTGTGTTGCTGCAATCTCTCATCGCAAACTGTTGAAATTTTTCGACGAATTTACTATCGTAACTTGCACCATTTCTTTATCGCGCACAAATTTAATCCAATTTGTTATCCTTGTTGCTATCTAAACTAATATTCTACCGTCAAACCCCTCCTCAAACCCCCGAAGCTTAGAAATTTCGCCGAGAAATCGCTATTTCTTCGACGAGCTTCTTACGAGACAGATATAGGCAGCAATTGCCACCGATTTTTGTCAAATCTTTGTCGTAATCTATCACAGATCTAAAACCCTCTTCCCTAACCTTCATCCACTACCATCACCAAAACTCCATCAAACCGCAGCCCCAAACTGCACTCCAAAACCCACAAAACAAGCCTAAACCGTAGTCTACATTCACCAATCCACCAACCCTTTCAACCACCATTTCTCTCAACCAATACATGCCTTTAACCCGACAGCAAAAAAGAGATCTTAATATTATAGATTTTGAGACATATGTTATGGCATCCGAGGAGGCAATTGATGCTAAATTCGAAATCTTCGAGACACGAATGGAGGAAAAGATTCGGACTCTCTTTGTCGAACTTAGTTTGGGTCGACCATCGAGCCCAAAGAAATCACATCAAGGAGAGAGCTCTAATCGAAGAGATGACCTCCAAGAGAGGGGAGGCTCATGACGATCCCCACTATCCACGCATGAGGGTGGACTTCCTAGATGGGAAGAAGGAGACCCGATTGGTCGATCTCACGCTTGAGCGATATTTTCTGCACTCACAAAATCGCAGATGGATCTATGGTAGAAATTGCAGCTATACATCTTGAAGGGGATGCCATATAGTGGTTTGATTGGTTTGAACACACTCATGGAGTCCTCTCATGGCGATAATTCAAAGAAGGACTGTTGATCTGCTTTGGACCAACCGATTACGAGAACATCAATGGACAACTAGCAAAGATCCGACAAACCTCCACCATTCAAAAGTATCAAACAAGATTTGAAAGATTATCTAATCAAACTCGTGATTGATTTGAAAAATAGTTATTGGGGACATTTATCGAAGGCTTGAAGCCAGAGATCTAGGGAGAAGTTAAAGCGCGATAATCATACATGCTTATGGCAGCCATCTCTTTCGCACAACTTCAGAAGGAGCGATTAAACCACGGCCCGGAGGACTAGGGTCGCTCCCGACAAAGAATATCGAAGTCCTCACCCCTACTATCACCGAGCTCCCGCACCAAAAAGGTTGACAAGAGAAGAGCCGAGACCGATCCGCTAAGGGGTTATGTTGGCATATGGCGACGAGCCGTGGAGCCGCGAGCATCGCCTGCAAAAAGGAGACTTCTTTTGATTGAACCATGGAAGAAGAGATCGGTGACCAACCATAAGAGAGTCTTGAACATACGAGGATGAAGATGTGAAGAAGAGCTACAATCAACCGACTTTATGGTACATGCGCTAGCTGGCTACTTAAATCCGCAAACGATGAAAGTTGGAGGTCCGCTCAAACAACAATCGATCACCGTTCTCGTTGATACAGCAGACTAATAACTTTCTAAATAGTAAGGTTGTTGCTCGGATGGCGCTCCACATCGAAGGTTGTAGCAAGTTCGACGTAAAGGTCGCCGACGAAATCCTAAAATGCGACCAAAGATGCCCGCAGGTGAAACTATTACTGCAGGACCAAGAAATTGTTGCCGACTTCTTCCTCCTACCAATTGATGATTATGAGGTCTTTGGCCGGGCATAGAATGGCCGACGACACTAGGTGATGTCTCTTGGAATTTTTGCAAATTGATTATGAAATTCTATTGTAAAGGCAAACAAGTCACCCTACGCGAGAAGCGCGGAAGCAATGTAACCACCGTTTCAACCCAACGAATGGAGAAAGTTTTACACAAGATAAATTGTGGCTTTCTTATGCATCTCTAACAACAACCAGAGGGGGAGAAAACATAAATTAAAGATCAAAATATCACCCAACTGCTTATTGAATTTGACGATGTTTTTCCTGAACCGCACGGTCTTCCTCCTACTCGGCAACATGACCATCGAATTCCAATCCTTCCGAGCAAACCACCAACAAACACTCGGCCTTATCGCTATCCTCACCTCTAGAAAGATAAAATTGAGAAGATCGTGAAGGAAATGCTCGAAACAGGGGTGATTCGGCCAAGCTATAGCCCCTACTCCTCACCAGGGCTACTTGTGCGTAAGAAAGACGGAACTTGACGGATGTACATCGACTACCGAGCTCTAAATGACATCACCGTCAAGGATAAATATCCAATACATGGTGGATGAACTTCTTGATGAATTAAAAGGAGCTCGAGTCTTCACGGTTGGACCTTCGATCCTAAGCTACACCAAATTCGGGTTTGTGAAGGCGACATCCCAAAAATTGCTTTCCGCACTCATAACGGTCATTATGAATTCTTGCCCTTCTCTTGAGACTCACTTTCAGCACTTACGAATTGTTTTGACGATCCTTCGGGAGAATACTCTTTTTGTTAAGCTATCATAGTGCAGCTTTCTCCAAAGAAAAAGTAGAGTACCTTAGGCATATAATATCGTAAGGAGTGGTCGAGACCCAACAAAATCAATGCAATCGGGTCAAAACCTATAAATGTGAAATCGCGTGGGTTCCTCGACTAACAGCTACTACCGAAAATTCGTGAAGGACTATGGGAAGATTAGTGCCCCTTACTTCTCTACTAAAAAGATACCTTCCTATGGTCGAACAAAGCCTCCACGCTTCGATGCACTTAAGGCGGATGACGACGACACTGCAGCGCTACCGTGATTTCAGACCCTTCATCATCGAGGCCGATGCATCAAGAGTTGGAATCGAGCCGTTCACGCAAGATGGTCGACCACTCGCATACACTAGCAAGGCGTTGTCTCCCTCCCATCAAAAAATATCTATCTATGATAAGGAGATGCTCGCCATTGTGCACGCAGTAACAAAGTGGAGACCCTACCTGATTGGTCGATGATTTCAGATTAAAACCGACCATAGAAGCCTTAAATACTTTTTGAGCGTAAGATATCATCCCCGGAGCAGCAAAAATGGGTAACCAAACTTCTCGGATTTGATTATGAAATTATTTACAAAAGGGGGAAAGAAAACGTTATTGCAGATGCACTCTCACGGCTCCCTTAACAAGCTGAATTTCGGCCATCTCTCTTCCTACCACCGGTTTCCTCGAGGGCATTAGGGAGGAATGGAAGAAGGATCCGTAAACCAAAGAACATCATAAAAATTAGAGGAGGATCCAAGCGCAATAGCTCACTATACTTGGGATTCGAGGGATCTACGCTATAAAGGTCGTATTGTGCTTATACCAAACTCCCTTCCATCAAAGTCATTCGCACGAAATGCATTCCACACCTTCAGCAGGGCACTCTGGATTTCTAAGAACCTATAAAAGAGTGAAGCAAAACTTTTTTTGGAAAAGGATGAAAATAATTATTTTTGAATACGTAGCACAATGTGAATGTATGTCAATAGCAAAAAGGTGAAACGTTAGTCCAGTGGAAACTACAATCACTACCCATACCGACACTGTGGATCGATCTCCATGGACTTCATCAAGGTCACACCTTCCAAAGGTAAAAGTACAATCCTTGTGGTGGTTAATCGACTTACGAAATATGCTCATTTTTGTGCTGTGCGAAATCCCTATACTGCTGTTAGTATTGCTTAGATTTTCATAGAAAATATTGTTAAACTACATGGGATGCCGAGGTCCATTGTAAGTGATCGTGACAGGATCTTCACTAGTAAATTTTGGACCGAGTTATTTCAGTTGCAGGGCATCAAACTTAAGATTAGCATTGCATATCATCCACAAACCGATGACCAAATGTATGGTAACAGTGTGTTTAGAGACATACCTTTCTGTTTTGCTGATCGGCCAAAGGAGTGGACAAAATGGCTCCTCAATGAATGGTGGTACAATACTACATATCATTCATCTACAAAATGTACCCCATATGAAGCATTATATGGCTCGGCCCCGTGATTCCAAAGTATGTAATTGGCTTGGCTAAGGTAGATCAGGTCGACCAAGATTTAATGTGACAGGACAAACTCCTACCGCTAAAGGATAATCTCTACCGCTCAAGCTAGAATGGCAACAATGTCGACACACGAAGAAGCGAAAGAGAATTTTTGTAGGAGATTGGGTTTATCTTCGCCTGCCTATACAAACAACTATCTATCAAAGACACGAGCCTCCATGAAGCTATCTCCACGCTTTACGGGCCCTATCGGATCATAAAGCGATTGGAGTGGCATACTGGACTTAAATTACCCGAAGATGCCAAAATTCACCCCTGTTCCACGTGTCATGCTTGAAGCCCAAGTTGGGAGAACACGAGACACCCTAGATCCAACTGCCCAACACCACTGATAATGGAAATATTCAAGCCCAACCACAAGCCATCCTCGACCGCAGAGTCGTGATGCGTCGTCGACGCCCTCATCAAGTACTAGTACATTGGACTAATTTACCACTCAAGATGCCATATGGGAATCATATGAGGAGTCAAGACCCGTTCCCTAAGTTCATGGAACCCCAGCCTTGAGGACAAGACTGATTCGAAGAGGGCGGGCTTGATAGGACCCTAGCAGGGTTGGGTCCTACTTAACCATGTAGCATCTAATAAAAACCCTATGAGTGTAATAAACCTCACCTAGCCGCCTCTATCCTATAAAGAAGAGAGGCTAGGGTTTATATTTGGGTCTTTGGGCTTCTTAGCCGCCGCTCCCCTTGTTAATGGGTCGGCCCGCTAAGGTTGAGGGCAAATTGGGTAGTTTACTTAGGAAGCAGCCCCTAGGGCCAGGGTTTGGAGCTCTATATAAGCTTATAGCCTCCACCTCTTTGGAATAAGAAAGATCAATCTAGAATTGTAGCCACTAAGCTACTTGGAGGGTGGAACCCCTATAGCGTTCCAAGTGTTGATCCCCCTCAAAGATCAATCTCCATAGAATTCCTCTGGGGTTCTATCAGTATGCTGCATTCATATTAGAAAGATACCAATTGGGCGAAATAGTGAGTGACAGATGCATGATTAGAACTCACAACCTGCTTTAATATCATGATAAATATTTTCATCGAGTAATCACTGGTAAGCTTGTGATGAAGTAGTATCTATTATTTCCTTCGTTACTTGTTGGAATCCAATAAACTGGGATCTGAATCATTGGTGATTCCTTTGGCAAGATTATTATTATAACTTTCTCCTCTACTTCTACCACCATGTCATATATCAAGCTCTGTCAAGGATGTATTGGTGGCTGGTGGCTTGCCGAGAGGATGAGAACATTCCTGATATCATCCAGTTTATAGCTTAACTTGATATTGAGTATCATCAACACATTTAACCTGGGGTTTGATGTTGGAATGAGACCTTGTGAGGTCCATTACTTTTTTTCTGCAGGAATGATGGGAGTAATTCTTAATAATCTCTAACAGTTTGGGCATTACTATGTGTCCCAAATATTGTCATGATCCAAAGCACAAAGTGAGTTGAGCAAATATAAAAGTGAAATGATATTATTGCTTGGTTTCTCTCTTCTTTCCTTTATCCAAGAAATTCCATAGTGCTAAAGAGAGCTTTTCTTCTCCCAGTTTCCCACTTGTCTACAATAACAAGTATTATGACAAAAGCAAAGTGGACCATATGACCTAACAACACATTCGGATCAAACCAAGCTTGTTCCTCTGCAGTTGCTCGAGTTGGATCTCCACATCCTGACATTGAAGTTATCAGTTTCAAAGATTAATGCCATCCATAATCCATGCTGCCTGATGGCTATATCATCGGAAGAGAAATAGCCATGTGGATGCATCTGTGGCTTCTTCCTTTGCTATTACTCCATATCCTGTCCTATTTGCCAGCTCAATTCAGACTGTATGGAGTATATTTTTTTCAAATGTCAATTTGCTGGGATCTTGTTTGGACTCCGTTGCACTATCAGTTCTAGCACTTTAGCTCCTGGCCCATCGGTTCTTGGCTATGTATGGTGAGAAATCCTCTTCCAACAACTTGAAATATTTTATTGCCACCTCACTTTGGATGCCCTAAAAGAATAGAAATGAGGCTTTTGCACAGCAACCACCGTTTGGTGCGGAGTCCATGCCTTGATCCATGAGCAGAAAACGAGGTCGCATCCATGAGCAGAAAACTTCCCCGGCATTCCCACCCCTAGCCATGATTACACCCTAGAAACAGACGACTCCTTTTTTACTTGCTCTATTCTAGCAGGTACTGGGTACATTATCAACACCGCTCCTGGGCTCTACAGTAGCAACAGGTAACTGATAACAGATAATTTTTTCTCAACTGCCACGAGATTTCTTCGATTACACGAGAAAATTTCATCATTCGATTGAGAAAAATCCTCTCATCAACATGTATAAATAGACGATAGTTCTAGTTGATCAATGTGTATATTTTTATTTTTATTTTTATTTTTTGTGTGAGACCATCGATCGTGAAGAATTTGAATATGATGATAAAAAATATAATCGTCTATTTATATATTTTGGGAGAGAATTTTTCTCGATCGAATGATGAGATCCTCGTGTAGTTGAAAAAATCTCATCTGCTATCAGTAGCAACACTCATCATCCTGATAATCCACTCTAAGCTGAATGCTGGATAAATTTTTTTGTAAAAATGTCCATCTATCTTTGCTTTTATTTTGTTGGGATGGGTTGGCTAGATTCGCATTTTCAAAAAAATATCAACGGGATTATCATTTTCTTTTGGGGTGGGAATTTTGTAGTCTTTTTTTTTTTTCTTGGGGTGAAAATTTTGTAATTTTTTTAAGGTGGTTTCACCTCTAATGAACAGATAATCATTTTTTTTTAATGAGTAGATAATCTATTTTCCTTGAAAGAAAAAAACGGTAGTGACAAATCCTTCTCACGGGACCCACTACACTCAGTGAAACCACCTTCATCATCCGCATGGCAATGTAAGATCAGCGATGACAGCACACTGAGGAGATCAAGCTCACGTCCTTTTCCTACTCCCGCTCCCAAGACTCGACTGCATAATATGCTACCCATCCCACCAACTTTTTTCCTACAGTTTGAGAACATGATAGTACGATAAGACACTGTTGACAGAGAAAACACAGTGGAATGGAGAGGGCATACAGAATTATGATGAGAGCAGAAACCCTAATAGACCAGACACCCATATAATTAACCACACAGAGACGAGAGCAGAAAGAAAGAATAATAAATCACGTAGGCACGGAACTATGATGGCTGTTCTCGTCGTCGGTCTACGATGCATGGAGTGACAAGGAGAGCAGCAGCTTAATCCTTTGCAGGTTCCGGTGCCGGCGCAGGCTCGGTCGGGGCGGGGGTATCGATGGCAGGAAGAGGAGGAGGAGCAGGGTTCTCCTCCACCTTGTCAGCCTCTTCTTTCTTGACCTCCTCCACGGCCTCCGCCGTCGCCTCCGTGCCGGTACTCTCGACGGCGGCGGAAGAAGTTTCTTCTGCCGGGAGAAGGCCGGAGACTTTCTCGAAGATGAACGTGATGGGACCGGAGACGTACGCCGGACCGTACTTGGCGGCGGCCTCGCTGACCGGCTTCGTGCCCGGGAAGTCTGTGTGCATATCAGATCACTTCCATTAGGATGTTGCCCGCAGTAATACCGAAGGAAACGTAGCTGCTTCTTGTTCGTGCTGATTACCAATCTTTGCTAGTTCCTCAAGAAACTTCTTGATGGCCGCTGAGTTCCTCTTCAGATCAGACTCCGTGGGTTTCCTCACCAGAGCCTGTGATCGTAGCAATCAAACATTACTTACCCTCTACTTGAGCTTAAATCCATAGAATCTTCAACAGGATATGAAATATGGACCTTGATTTGAGCGGGAGAAGCTTCATAGATCTCTGTAACTTTTGGCTGGAGTTGAGACTTCTTCTCTTCAAACTCCTTGCTGATCTCCTCCTGTGCACACACCGATAACACGGAACAGTAAGGAAGAAGCAGGAGACAGTAAGAAGAACCGAGAAGAAGAAGCATTTACACCAACCTTTGATTCATCAAAGGACTTGACAGCCCCGGCAGCAGCAGCCTTCTTGCTGCTGCCGCCACCAAAAACCTTCTGAATCCTCGGAAGAACCTTGGATTTCCAGACGTCGGCCATCTGTATTCTTTTCCTTCCTCTCAATCACCTGATTACCAACAGCGACGGACATCACACGATTTCAAACCCGGACGAAGAATTAGTAGATAAAAAGTCATACTTTTGAAGCTCTGTGGCTCTCTCTTACGCCTCTTCCTCCTCCTTTGACGACCAACCGATGCCGTGCGCAGCAGTCGCAGGGTCGGGGCCGAGGCATGGAGTCTGGCAGGCAAAAATATAGAAGAAGATGAAGTTTAAGATGGTGGGACATCCACCGTCGATTCCCGGCGTGTCCTCACCGGGCCGAACCGATCCGACGGCGAAGGACACGCCAGATGCGACGGTTGTAGGGCGTTCTCGTCCTTTCGGGGAGGGCACGCTCGTAAATGTGATGAAGAGTGGAGGGCGAGAGAGGGTGACAGCTGGAAAGTGGCTCATCGGTCGCCTCTTTGTGGGTCCCTGTTGACGAGAGGGAATCGGGTCTTTCCGTCGCATAAGGGAATCGCGGGTTGTCGCTGGTTTCCCATATGGCCCAGAGCGGGCTGGGCCATGGCGCCGTACTGGTCTCAACCACAACCACGTGGCTTCGCTGGCTTGGGATCCCTTTTTTCGTCTTTGCTACCCAAAATGCCCCCCCACCTTTGTCTTAATGACTTTTTCTAATAAAAAATATTACATATACTTTTACTGATACCCAAATATTTCCCTGCGGTGTACGGCCACCGCAGGTGAGTGTTCAGATGACTTCCGATGGCGGTAATCGAAAATTCAAGAGATTAAATGTTTGTACATATAAATTACTTGATGTGATCATTCAGATATCTTATGATGTCATCAACGACACAGGAGGGATATTAGGAACGAAGAGAAGATGTAACAGTAGATTATTATTGCAGTTTTGGAAAATATTATGAAAAATGATGGATATGTATGTTCTTTAATTGCATTCCTTCCACATCCATGATCAGTAGAAAATTAGAATTTTCTTTTATTTGAATGAATGAACAAGGTAGAGACTAGTTTGAGCTAAATAACATGGAAGCATTTTGATTCAGTTATTGAGTTTTCATTGGCATTGAAGTTTGTGCAAAATCAACATTTCTTAGCTGATTTCACAGATGAAATGCCTTGGTATCTGGGTCTACATGAATTCTTCTCGATGCTTCATGAATGACTCCCAAGATTTTTGAGGGTCATGAAGATTTGCCAACTCATCCCGTAGATGACCGGCACTCTTTACTGCAGCATGAGTTTTCCAGACTACAGTAACGTGGAGAAAGCTACCAGGTGAGCTCACAAGAAGGTGGTTTAAACTCGTTATATTTATGCTTGGAGGAGCCAATCCAGAGTGTTACAGTCGAAAGTTATGCACACCATGATGAAGCTACAGTAGAGGAGTACTGAAACAAGAGAATTAAGTAGAACTGGGTTTAGCGGTGATGTTCCCTATTTATACATGTTAGGATGAAGATTTTCATAATCGAGCTCTAAGAATTCCTCGTATAGTTGAGAAAATCTTAACTGTTTATCAAGAAAAATCTTAACTTCTATCATGCCCCCGTAAGATAATGCTCGTGTCAAGGATGTCGATCTTGGATCAATGTGATGAAAATGGTTTACAAGCGAGAGGCTTCGTAAGTGAGTCTACTAGTTAATCAACCGTATGTACGTGAGAAACACGTAGTTGATGTCTGACAACTTATTCTCGCACAAAGTGAAAGTCGATAACGATGTGTTTCATGCATAAGTAAAATACTGGATTGACGCATAGGTAAGTGGCTTCGACATTGTTATAATATAGTGTAAGAGTAGAAGTAGAGTTGATGTTAAATTTCTTGTCTAGATTTGTGACCCAATTTAGCTCTGCAGCAGCGGTTGTAATGGCATAGTATTCGGTTTCAGTTGTAGATCGTGTAATTGTTCTTTGCTTCTTAGAACACCAACTGATTTGATTAGTTTCAAAGAAGATTCGATGAGGAGCTTACTCTAGGCAAGGTGCTCTGATACCATGAAAGAATGAAACATAAGAAGAGAATATTATTTTTGATATGGTGGTGGTGCTCCCTATTTATACACATTAAGATGAAGATTTCCTCAATAGAGCTATAAGATTTCCTCATGTAGTTGAGAAAATCTTAACTATTTATCAAGAAAAATCTTAACTTCTATCATGCTCCCGCAAGATGATGCTCCTGTCAAGGACGTCGATCTTGGATCGATATGATAAAAATGGTTTGCGAGCAAGAGGCTTCGTGAGTGAGTCTGCTAGTTGATCAGTCGTATATACGTGAGAAACATATAGTTGATGTCTGACAACTTATTCTTACACAAAGTGAAAGTCGATAACGATGTGTTTCATGTGTGAATGAAATACTGGATTGACACATAGGTAAATGGCTCCGACATTGTCACAATATATTGTAAGAGTAAAGGTAGAGTTGATGTTAAATTTCTTGACTAGATTCGTGACCCAATTTAGCTCTGTAGCAACGGTTGCAAATGACACGGTATTCAGCTTCAGTTGTAGATCGTGCAATTGTTCTTTGCTTCTTAGAACACCAACTAATTGGATTAGCTGTAAAGAAGATTCAACGAGGAGTTTACTCTAAGCGAGATGCTTTGATACCATGAAAGAACGAAGCATAAGAAGAGAATATTATTTTTAATATGGTGACGGTGTTCCCTATTTATTCACGTTAGGATGAAGATTTTCTCAACAGAGCTACGAGATTTCCTCGTTTAGTTAAAAAAATCTTAATTGTTTATCAAGAAAAATCTTTTTAACTTCTATCAAGCATTACATAAGTAGGTTGTCTGTCTTCACTCGGTCAAAGTGTCGATGGTGTTCTCGCAAGCAACAACCTTTTTGTTCGAGGGAGATCAATTAAATATTTTTTTATGAACCTTTTTCCAGTGATTTCAGAAATAAATATTATAACAAAAAGGTTTGGTAAAATATTAGAAACAAATATGTCATGTTCTTCACTGACTCACTAAAAATCCAACATCATTTTTGAGAAACAGACTTGCAACTTTGATATCATGCGTATTTAACTGTTGCTTCTTCTGCATGCTAGCATTTCTTACGGAAGTTTCTATGTTGGCATTAGTGTCTCTGACCATGATGAGCAATGAGCATTTCTTCATTCTTCTTGAATAACCAAACTCGAAAAGTTTTTATTGAATAATCAAATTATTGGTTTGTTCAATGAATACTTGAAGTATTGTTAGAGAAAGGTATGGATAAAATTAAAACATTAGGTTTTTTGGCTCTTAATTCAAGATATAGTTTTATTTCTTATATTATATTATCTTTATGTAACCTAGAATTTTTTTTTCTATCGATATAAATAAGAAATACAATAACAACAATAAAATTGTAAGTCTCAACTATTTGGGATTAGCTATATGAATTTTTTGTTGCCATTGAGATATCTAAAAAATCATATGTTTAGTTAAGTTTATAATACTTAAATTTTTGTTTATAATTTTTATTAAAATATTTTTAATTCTTCTTATGTTTCTTCTCATACTACTAATATTAATTATTCCACCACTTTTAACTACAACATCCAAAGGTTTTGCTCAACATATATTCATACTATTTTAAACGATTTTCTCTCATCCTATCATCTATCAAAACGATACCTAGTTATTTACGAATAAAAATATTTTATTTTTTTTATCTTTCTTAGTAACTTTACACATTCATTTTAATATTCTTGTCTCGATAATGTAAACTTTTTGTATATATTTTTTTCTTAACTATCCAACACTTAAGTCATAAAGCATTATTGATTTAGTAATTGTGTTATAAAATTTTGAGTTTAATTTTAAGGTATTTGATGATCACACAAGACTTCTGATGCTCCTTGCTATTTTAACCATCATGCGTTTACTCTATGAATAATATCTTGATCGATCTCTCCATCTTGTTGAATAATTTATTCAAGATATCTAAAACTTTTATTTAAAGAGACTTTTTATCTATCCAATTTAATTATATTTTTTAATCTATTTCTAGAATCATTAAAATTATATTTTACATATTTAATTCATACTTAATCTAAAACCTTTAGTGTTTTACATTTGTCTTGCTTGCTCAAGTTTATAATTAATTATACTTAGGCTCTCATTAACCAAAATAATATCATCAGTAAATAAAATAAATTGATAAGGTCTATCATATAAATGACTAGTAAATTCATAGATTATTAATATGAAGAGACATACTTCTTATATTTATTACATATATAGTAAATATAAATAAAAATATTATTTTTTATTAAATAATATATTTTTATTTATTGTGAATCTTAGAATTGTGAGTTGGTGACGAGTACTCATGATAAAATCATAAAAAAGCTTGGATAGAGTTTTTTTTTTATTTGTGATAAAACTAAAGTCAGACAATGTTCATAATGATGTTAATTAAAATTTCCTGCTTGCTTTTCCCAACACTCCATTTGCATCATGCTGAAGGAGAAAGATATGCATCATCCTTCATACCGATCCTTCTCTAATCGTCAACCCTATTTTGCTGCAGCCAAATCATCATGCAACAGATGGGATAGTGAAATCCCACCATTCCGTGTTGCGGTGGGAGGAGAAGTTTCCACGGAGTTCTCGAGAAGAGAAGGTGGAGTCGTGGAGAGGTTTGACATCTCGTCCGCGTCTTTAGCTTAGGTCGGCATTTGACTTTGGCGATGACCACAACGATGGGTGCTGATTTGCTGTTTGATTTATAAATCAGGGTTCAGTTTTTCTTGCGAGGGGAGCTTCGTTTTGGTGCTGGGTCTCGCTGAATTTGTGGTGAGAAATGCTGTTTGCTGTTTTGGATGATTAGCTGATCCTGCACTTTCTGTTTATATGTTTCCGTGTAGATTGCTACTGCTTCCAGACCGCAACTCATGGCTGGTGTTCCGTGGACGCCGGCGGCCGCGGAGGTGCACCAGTACCTGACGGCCGCGCTCTCCCACGGCGGAGCGGCTGCGCTTCCCTACGCTTGGGACGCCAGGTGGATGGTCCACCAGCATCTCGCCGCCCTGTCCCACGCCTTCCCCACCCTCCGACCCACCGCCGGCCACTTCACTCACAACGACGGCCGCCGCGCTACCCTCCTCCGCGCCGAGGGCACCATCCCCCTCGCAACGTCCTCGTCCGCCTGTCTCCCGGTCTCCATCTGGCTCCTCGAGGCCTACCCCCACCGGCCGCCGGCCGTGTTCCTCTCGTTCCCTCCGGGCACGGCCGTCAAGCCCCGCCATCCCCTCGTCGACCCCTCCGGCTCCGTCTCCGTCCCTTATCTCTGCTCCTGGATCTTCCCTTACTACAACCTCATCGACCTCGTCCGGTCTCTCGCTCACCTCTTCAGCCAAGACCCGCCCTTCGCCGTCTCCCCGATCGCCATCCACGACGCCAAGGCCGGAGAGACCGCCAAGGTCGTGGAAGCAGTGCAACGGCACCTGGCGGCTGCAGGGAAGAGCCACACCGCGGAGATGGAGGCTCTACTCGACACGCAGACGCTGCTCAAACGGAGGAAAGCGGAGATCGCCCGCGGGTTGACAGGATTGGAAGAGGAGAAGGAGCTGCTGGAACAGCAGCTCCAGATGCTGACCATGAACTGCGACGTGACGGCGAGTTGGGTGGCGAAGAACCACAGGAGGCCGACAGCGAGCTTGGACGGCGTGTTCGAGCCGTCGGACGGTCACTCGAGGCGGACGATGGAGTGCGTGGCAGCGGACATGGCGGCGGAGGACGTGATGTATGCGTTGGATGAGGCGTTGAGGGAGGGATGTGTTCCTCTTGATGCTTATTTGAAGAGTGTGAGAACCATGTCCAGGGAGCAGTTCTTCCACCGAGCCTTCTCCGCGAAGCTTGCTCCACCTCAACCTTGAGCTCGAGAATTAATGGAGTCGATTGTGTGATGTCCGCATGATCACATGAATTCTTCCCCTCCTTTCTTGTTCTCATTAATAATGGCCTTTGATCCCATTCATATGAACATTGATGTTGATAATGGATATGCAGATGCTTTCTGATACCAGTGTTTGTGTCTCTTTGGATGGATATGTTGTGATCATCATTTGAATGTTTCAGGTTACTATAGGTTTTTTTTCTTTTCATGCCAATTTATTTAAGTTTTTAAGCAGTGTCAATTTATCCGGAAGCTTATGCCAATAGATGACATGATTTATATTTTCGGATGTTGCTTCGGTCCTATTTTTAAGAGCGTAAACATCCAAATAATACTTGGAATCTGTCGTCTTAGTTGTTTCTAAACATCGGGAAAAATAACCAAAAACATAAACACAATTCCTTGGATTGTCGTACAATAATAAGAACCCCAGCAACATAGTAAGAAGTCAAAACCTGTTCTTACCGATGGAATGCAGAACCGACCGCCAAAGTTAGATCTCAAACACAGCTTGGTTTGCATGGCTGCTCCGCTCGAGCAGAAGGCTCAAGTTGGTGTCTCGTCATCGTCGGCTTCGATCGGCAGAAACAAGTGGGTGTCAGCCTGGTTTTGTTGCGCTGCATCCATGGAGTATGTACGTGGGAGTGACAGGCAGCTGGTAGTCTCCGATGGAGGATTCGTCAGAATCATTTTTTTCCCAGCTCAACGGAGCACCGCTGAGAGTGGCGCTGCAGACAGAGATCAACACAAGGATTCATCAGAATCATACTCGGGAGTGAAAACAAGGAGCTAAGAATGGTTGTGAACTGTGTTTGAGATAAATGCAACTGTGTTTGCGGTACTACCTTTCGACGTGACTTCACATTTCAGTATAGTGTGAAAAAAAGTTCTACATCTTCTCGAGTACAAAATACTCATATTTGATATTTTATTTCAGTTCTTGAATTAAAAAGTTATTTGTATTTTTTTACCTTAATCTTCTTGGGCCGACAGCCCATATAAATTTTAGTAGCTCATAACTCGCTCCCCTTTTAACCTAAATCCTAGCACTAATTAGGAGACAAATAATGGTTACGAAAATAAGATTAGCAAAGAGGGTAGATTTTTGACAACAGCAATGTGATTCAGAAAGAGGAGAAAGGGGAAGAAAAACAAGAGAAAAAGAAATAAAAAAATAAAAAAAATACAGAAATTATTCTCATTCATCCAAACAATTTTTTCATCTTAAGTTAGATCCGATCTATAGTGAATTTTTATTGTGATTGCTTGGGGAGGTTTTGGATATTGTGCACAGTGACGTGATTCTTGTATTTCAGTTATTCTCTCGTGATTGTTGCTTGAGTTTTGGGCAAGAGATTCTGAGAATTATACATTCATTATTTCTATAGTGGATTTTCTCTGGTTTGTCCTGTGATTTTTATCCTTCACATTGAAAGGATTTTTCACGCAAATCTTAGTGTTCTACTTGATTGTGATTTCCGTTTAATTCTGCTGTATGTTATGGACTGTTAGTATTTGTTCATATACAAAAGTTCTTCCTTGTTTGTTTTTTTTATCCCATCAAATCTTATATCTCTTTTAGTCTGTATGTCAATTTTAGTTTATTGTAGGTAAAAAAAAGTTGCATAAGAAATCTAAATTGTTAGATAAACTTAGTAAATTCAGAAATGAAAGCATACATAAAAAAATTAATGCATATATTGTTGGTTTTCCTTTTTGATCTCATGCTAACGTGGTATATCCAGTACTATTAGTACTGAGGTGGCATATCTCATCATAGTTCTATTATACTATGACGAGATAAAATCAATCCATTTCTTGGATGACAAAAGATTATATATATATATATATATTTTTTTCCTTTCATACTATTTTATTTTCATAATCGAATAAAAGCATTATTTCCTTTGATGATTAGAATTAGATTTTCCATCCAAATTAACAGTATTCTCATTAAGGATTGTTGCCATGGTGCATGGCACTGACAAAGACAATATATATGCTATCTTTGATCCCCAAAATACCTCTGACTTTAAGTAAGAAAGGTCATATTAATTAATTTAATGAGCTCCAAACCAAAGTCAATCTACTTTTAAGATGGAAGCCCAAAAAAAAAAAAAAAAGGAGCCAAAAAGCAAGAAAAAGGACCCCTTAATTTGCTCCTTTTATGTGAAAGCTGATGCAGCACAAAAAAGGTTGAAGCCTGAAGGGCTTTTAAGGCTTTCTTCAAGCTCACAACAAGCAGCCCATGGCCGCTGCTTTTGAAGCTTAAACCCCGGTTTCGAGGATGGGAGAGGCAAAGTAAACAAGGCATAATAATGTAGCAGCCCCTCCGACCTTTGTCTCTTCCTCCTTGTTCTTTCCTCCTCTTTGCTCTACCCCCCCAGCTGCCCACAAAAGCCAAACCGAGCTCATCATGGAGTCCAGTCTCTTTCCCTCACCACTAGTGTAGTGTGGCAGGGGGAAGGATCACATCCTCCACGCCTCTCGCCTCCTTGCCTCGCCCCTGCTCCCAAAGATCCTGTCTTGCCTTTAGTTTTCGGTCAAGGGCAACATAACAAGGTATGCCTTTTCCATCTCTTTTCTCGATGGCATGCCAATTATCCATGTAGGTGGAGGGGGTAGCTGACCTCTGTTTCCTTCCTCCTCGCTCGTATGCTCCTTTGCAGCGGGAGGAAGAGGGCAAATCGAAATCTTGGGCGTTTCGGAGCTTGCATCCATGGAGACCGCATCTCCACGTGCATCTTCTGGGTCTGCCAGCCATCAGGAGGTATCAAGCTCGGATGACCTCCCCATTCAACGGAGCCTGCTCTTGTCAGACGGTCTCATGGTACTACTATAAACCCCATTGCTTCCTTCTCTTATGTGTCCCAGAGGGAGCTCAGTTCTAAAGCTCTCGCTTTTAGATTTAGGGTACAGCGTAGATACAATGGGGTAGTAGTGGATCTTTGGAACATGTATTGTTGTGAACAATTAGGTTTTTGGGTTTTCCGTAGCTTGATTGTTGGTTCAATCTTGCTACTGTATTGCAAATATTGTTCTTGCAAAATTAGAATCTTTGTTCTGCAGATTTTGGTTATATTATGGGGTCTATTTTTTCCTTTTCTTTTCACTCCTGCAACCCAACAACGCAGCTTCATATATGGGTGCAACAAACGTGTCATTTTTATAAAAATAAGGACATTATTTTTCCAATTTTACCTTGTTTATTGTCTATTAACAATCATTTTCTCAACTTCATAATCAGAATTAGTATATGGACAAGTGTGCTGGCACCATCTATACCTAATATCTCACTTTAATGCTAAACCTCGCTTGCCATGCTAACCAAATGAGGAAATCTTAGAGCATTGTTTCATTCTACAGGAGTTGATATTTTGAATTATACAATGAAAAATGTTCTGTACATTATTGGAGTCAGCCAAAGTTTAACAGCTATTAGCGTAACTTTTAGTTTGACTTAATTCTTTGAAACATGTTCGACTCCCACAGACAACTAAAGTAAGTGATTTCAGAACCATTCTAGTTTTGAAGAGATTAACATGCTCCCGATGACCTTGATATTTAACTTGCCTCTTGGTTTCAGGCTTTGAGGAATATGCGGTCGCAGTTATACTCGGCAGCAGAATATTTTGAGCTATCTTACATCAACGACGATCGGAAAGAAATGTATGTTTGGTTCTACCTCATATCCTAATTTTCTTTGATAGTTGGGATTCGAAATGTTAGAACTTTTCCTGATCTGAAGCTTCCGTGATTCGTCTAATGCAGAGTGATGAGGACTCTGAAAGATTATGCTGTTGAGGCAGTTGTTAATGCTGTGGATCATTTAGGTTCAGTGTCATATAAGGTAAACAATCTTCTCAATGAAGAGGTTGATGACGTCTCTGTTGCAGAGTCTGAAGTATCTTGCATTGAACAGGTATCATTCGGTCGATTGTTTTCTTTTACCTTTTTTTTGTTATTGTAGTAGTGCATCATCTTACCAGCCTTCCATCTTCTCACCTTCAGAGACTTCGTACATGCCAAGCATGTATTGACCAGGAAGGTCTTTCTCAACAGTCCCTTTTGATCAGACCTCCAAAGTATCACAAGCATTACATTCTACAAGGCAAATAATGTTCTCATTTCCTTCTACCTATATATGTGTTGTTTACTCTGCTTGATCGTGATACATTCCTCATGGCCAGGTTTCTGGAGCTTCAATTAGATAACTGATAATACTGCACCTTGTTCTCTCTTGTCATTAGATGAATCCATGGCCGATTGTGACAGACAAGCCATTCTAAATTACGAAGGACTCCATCCACCTATGGAGAACGGCAAACCACAGCAGCATCAGAGCGGTAACATCATCTTTATACCTTGTATCATATAAAATGTGGCTGAGAAAAATATACTGACATATTTATATTTCCGCAAGCTTGTTCGGCAACAAGGCATAGGCCATCTCCAAACAGGTATGTCGTTCTCCAGTCCATTTAATGGTGCTGAAATCTTGAATCTAAATCCAGCTTGGCCGAAATTAAAGACAATTAGTTGGTACTGCATGCAGGAATGCCCATTCATCATCCCCTTCCCCCTGTCCTCCTTTAGTAAGAGAAGACTCTTCATCACCTTCTCGCAACTCACGTCCGGCTTCACCTTTACCACAACTCGAGAAGATCT